>JAWPHD010004373.1:0-167500 GCA_037043455.1 Cyrtodaria siliqua
TGGGATTTTAATGTTTTTAGAATAATTCCACTTAATAAATACTGACTTGCTTGGCGGTTAACGTAATTTTCAAAATTGGTTTTCCATGACATCTGCATTTATTTTACGTTTATATTTAATAAATAGATACATACAAATACTATATAAATACCTTGCTCAGTTTATATGTACACGCGGTATTAACGATTACATAGGAATTTGCACGAAATAGTCATTTTCTTTATTTATATTCAATTCGAGATATTTTTGCGAGTATATGCGATTTATACTGCTTCTCGAGGGCAGTATAAATCGCATTCAAAAAAATATGCTATAAATGTTTTGTACCAGAGCCATTTATCCAAGTACGCGCGTGCAAGAAGTTTTAGGGCGTTGCAGTTTTCAGTAAATATAACAGCTCGATCCAATCAAGAAATTACGGTATCCTGTTAGGGCCATTTTACCATCGCATCTTACCACCGACCATCGATCTAGGTCGAAGGTCGATGGTAAGATGCGATGGTCGATGGTAAGCTGCGATGGTAAGATGCGATGGTCGATGGTAAGATCGAATGGACCATCGACCATCGCATCTTACCATCGACCATCGCATCTTACCATCGCATCTTACCATCGACCATCGCATCTTACCATCGCATCTTACCGCATCTTACCATAGCATCTTACCATCGACCATCGTATCTTACCATCGACCATCAACTAGGTCGATGGTAAGACCATCGACCATCGACTAGGTCGATGGTAAGATGGCCCTAACAGGACACCGTACTTTCTTCATCTTCAGACGACATTTTTCTACGGTAATCGTGAGATCTTGATCAGCATCGACCATCGCGTCTTACCATCAACCATCGACACCGTAAGAAATAGCATTATCACGCGACATGAGCATGGGGGGGGGGGGGGGGGGGGGACCCATGTTTTGATTATTGCAGCCAATCGCATGTGTATATTATTGGGAAAATATATTGTCAAGGAGTGCTGTTTTGATAATTGTACCACAATAGCCAAAATACACACTATGCGTCGTGTTATACCCGAGGATACACACAGCATATGTTGGTTATTGTGGTAAAAATACAATAGAGCATGAGTCTTTCACGTGTACGCTCGTGCATTATCTCACCGTGCACGTGCAAAACTCATGCTCTATTAAATACTTGGTAGTCGTGTTTTACATATCTGATTGACAGGTTGTGTGTAAATGCGTGTAAAATTGAGCAGATCATGGTATAACAATTACACTTTATACCACAATAGCCTAAATACACACTATGCATCGTGTAATACCCGAGGATATACACCCCGTACACGTGCAAAACCCATGATCTATCCTATACTTGTACAGTTTTCATTTGTTCTTGTTTATGATATAATTTTCATAAACCTGAAGGTCTAGGCCTAAACCGTAATATAAATGCCGGTATATTTCAGCCGTGATATAAATGACAGATTCGGCAGTTATACCATGGCCTACTCCATTTTACACGCGCGTAGTTGTAAATTTACACACAACCTGCCAATCAAAATGTCAAATACCAGCAATGGCTAAGGTACGTATAGGATAGAGCATGAGTTTTGCACGTGTACGGGGAGATAATGCACGAGCGTTAGCGAGTGCATTATCGTCCGTACACGTGCAAGACTCATGCTCTATTGTATTTATACCACAATAACTAACATATGCTGTGTATATCCTCGGGTATTACACGATGCATAGTGTGTATTTTGGCTATTGTGGTATAAAAAACATTTAGAGCATATTTTCTCGTATGCGATTTATACTGCAGTCTCGGGCCTGCGCCCCTCGAGAAGCAGTATAAATCGCATATACTCGAAAAATTATGCTATAAATATTACAAATAACACGGATGTGCTCGCCTGGTGCATTCGAAAGTAGCTCTGTATTAAAGAGTGCTAATCTTTCTTTTCTTTAATGATACATTTTATAGTGCAGTTTCATGTTACATTTTTGATAAAACTGTATATTGGACATGTTATTGATATTTGAAAATCACAGTCGGTTACGTGAGATGGTGTAGCTTTTTTCAGTCACAGGGTAGACATTTTCAAGACGGCGGAAGATGACAAAAGTTGAGAGGTGAATGTCGTAGAAATTTACCTGCGATTTCTATGTTTCGCCTTCTAAAAACAAGCAACCTATTCTCAGAGGTGAACAAATGAATATTCTTTTGGAATGTATGCCACGACAAACCTATTTCCAAGTTTTGACCATTTAATCAATGTCAGAAAGATGGCGTTTCTCCTTTGCCTGAATCAAATCGAGAGCCGACCCTCTTTTTCGCTTCAGTTCCAGCTATGTAAGCTTTATACATGCCACCATCTAAATTACACAATATACGTTTTGACTATGCATAGTTTGGTTTATAGACGTTTAATGCATTTAAAATATCAACAACGTCACAGTGTAGCCATTTGTATGTTTTTGCGAAAGATGGTTTAGACACTGGGGATTTGAAACGATTATTCACAGAGTAGACATCATTTTTGGACACAGAGCAGATACATGTAAATGTTTGGACACAGTGTCCAAAACAATTTAAAACCCCACGAACCCCATTTCCTTCTCGATGCTTATTTTTGCATGATAAAGTAAGTTTCCCAGAATTCTAAAGATGTTTGATTTTTTTAACAGGTTGTCAACATTCTCACTTTATTATGGAAGGGGCAAGGAGAACCATTTACACTATTATAAGCTATAAATCATTTAGCCTTCGTGCGGATAACATTGGTAACATAGATAACACATTATTTACAAGGTTTGCTACTATTCACTCACTTGGTAATTGCTTCACGACTTGAATGTACATTATTGTATCAATTTCGTGTTACTATTAACGAGCCAATGATCACGTTACGTTTGTGGGGTTGTGGTAATTACTTTTGTTAGAACATTTTAAGACGTACGCATGTTACTTAAAACTGTAACAGTTACTGAAATTCACATTTCAGAAAATAACTTAATTTCAATCGCGTAAGTTAAAGGCGGTTCGTTCACATGTTCAATGTGCAAATATATATATATATATATATATATATCATCTTTAGTTCTGCTGGTTATTGTTAAGGCATTTTTTTAATCAGCAAGTTTTCAAAAATAATTGATACGAATCAAAGTTCAAGATTAATCAGAATTATGTTTAGAACGTCAATTTAACAATTTAATTACTAAGTATAATGTAGTTTTTACATCCGCATCGTCACGCACTGAGAACTGAAGAATATTCAGCCAAAGCCATGTCTAGGGTTATGTAGTACGAAGGGTTATGTAGTATATAGGGTTATGTAGTACGAAGGGTTATGTAGTACATAGGGTTATGTAGTACTAATATACACTAAGACGAAGTTTAAAAATAATCACGATGTTTTGTACTTTAATACATACATTAAGGAGGAATTGGGCTCAAGTTACTGTTTTCGCACTTCATGAACTATTTAAAAAGAATTTCTTTTTTCCCCCAAGTACCTTAAAGATGATGGGTGCATAGGATACTGGTTTCTCACTTCATGAACTTATTTGGTGTATTTATTTTTAGATTTTGCATTGCCGTTTTTTTAGATTCCCACGTTTTGAATGGTTGTCACTATCGCGATCAGTTCCCTTTTATTATATATGTTTAGCAAGTGTTTTACACATTTTTTTCGTTTTCCGAAATATTTAGTTTGGTCAGCATTCCAATGATATCTCTCACTTCTATACATAAACATGTATTTAAGATGTTGCCATCAAATTAAATAAATAGCGTCGAACATGTAAAATAATAGTCATACTAGTTAAAATAATAGGTCGAAACAAATTGTTTTTGCATATTACTAACTGTTGGGTATATTGCACCAAGGTTATACTTAAAACTATGATATAGTGAGAGGTATCAATGAAAACTCAAAATCGTATTTAATAATTTGCATTTATGTTTAAAGTCAAACTGATATTGGATTAATAAAGCTAGGCACTAATTTTAATCCTTGATTAAACCTTGAAGATGGCCATGTGTCTCATTAATATAAAGAGGTGACCTCACCAAGAGAAAACATAATTCGATGCTTCAGTTTTAGGGTTTGGCCTGGTTAGTTAAAGCCGTTTATATTGTGTAATACATAATATATTGTTATATTGAGTTTGGATTTCAAATTATGCAAGTTATATAATTATATCCCTCGTCGTCAGTAGGTTTAGCGACGGTGTACATATGTTGTTAAAGTTGGCTGTTGCTGGCGGGATAGCTACTTTAACCGAAACAATTAAACTCAGAATCCGGAAGACAACATCCGAACCATTTCTTCATATTATTCACTGAATGAATATTAATTTCTAAAATCGTCGAATTATATCCATGTTGTCACTTTTTGATCGAACATTCGGACCTCTATATATATGCATTGTTTATAGGAACCTAACCGTCACATTTCACTATAACATTGTTCTTTCAACCTCTATTCATGTATTGAGGTCATATCAATATGATTCATTCACGGGTGCTTAAAATACCTGTAAGTGAATATGCGTAAAATTATTTAAGAGTTGGTAACTCATAATTCGACACTAGTGCAACGACAACAATAGGGTGATGTTTTGTCATGCCTAGCTGTTAAGGCGTTTGTATATTTGTAAATTGTGCCTTTTTTTTGACGGGATAATGCCGTTAACATATTTATATTTTGGCTTTTACAACATGTTTATATTTTGGCTCTTACAACATGTTTATATTTTGGCTCTTACAACATGTTTATATTTTGGCTCTTACAACATGTTTATTTTGGCTCTTACAACATGTTTATATTTTGGCTCTTACAACATGTTTATATTTTGGCTCTTACAACATGTTTATATTTTGGCTCTTACAACATGTTTATATTTTGGCTCTTACAAAATGTTTATATTTTGGCTCAACATGTTTATATTTTGGCTCTTACAACATGTTTATATTTTGGCTCTTACAACATGTTTATATTTTGGCTCTTACAACATGTTTATATTTTGGCTCTTACAAAATGTTTATATTTTGGCTCTTACAACATGTTTATATTTTGGCTCTTACAAAATGTTTATATTTAGGCTATTACAACATGTTTATATTTTGGCTCTTACAACATGTTTATATTTTGGCTCAACATGTTTATATTTTGGCTCAACATGTTTATATTTTGGCTCAACATGTTTATATTTGGCTCTTACAACATGTTTATATTTTGGCTCAACATGTTTATATTTTGGCTCTTACAACATGTTTATATTTTGGCTCAACATGTTTATATTTTGGCTCTTACAACATATTTATATTTTGGCTCTTACAACATGTTTATATTTTGGCTCTTACAACATGTTTATATTTTGGCTCTTACAACATATTTATATTTTGGCTCTTACAACATGTTTATATTTTGGCTCAACATGTTTATATTTTGGCTCTTACAACATGTTTATTTTGGCTCTTACAACATGTTTATATTTTGGCTCTTACAACATGTTTATATTTTGCCTCTTACAACATGTTTATATTTTGGCTCTTACAACATGTTTATATTTTGGCTCTTACAAAATGTTTATATTTTGGCTCTTACAAAATGTTTATATTTAGGCTATTACAACATGTTTATATTTTGGCTCTTACAACATGTTTATATTTTGGCTCTTACAACATGTTTATATTTTGGCTCTTACAAAATGTTTATATTTAGGCTATTACAACATGTTTATATTTTGGCTCTTACAACATGTTTATATTTTGGCTCAACATGTTTATATTTTGGCTCAACATGTTTATATTTTGGCTCTTACAACATGTTTATATTTTGGCTCAACATGTTTATATTTTGCCTCTTACAACATGTTTATATTTTGGCTCTTACAAAATGTTTATATTTTGGCTCTTACAACATGTTTATATTTTGGCTCTTACAAAATGTTTATATTTAGGCTATTACAACATGTTTATATTTTGGCTCTTAAAACATGTTTATATTTTGGCTCAACATGTTTATATGATGGCTCAACATGTTTATATTTTGGCTCTTACAACATGTTTATATTTTGGCTCAACATGTTTATATTTTGGCTCTTACAACATGTTTATATTTTGGCTCAACATGTTTATATTTTGGCTCTTACAACATATTTATATTTTGGCTCTTACAACATGTTTATATTTTGGCTCTTACAACATATTTATATTTTGGCTCTTACAACATGTTTATATTTTGGCTCAACATGTTTATATTTTGGCTCTTACAACATGTTTATTTTGGCTCTTACAACATGTTTATATTTTGGCTCTTACAACATGTTTATATTTTGGCTCTTACAACATGTTTATATTTCGGCTCAACATGTTTATATTTTGGCTCTTACAACATGTTTATATTTTGCCTCTTACAACATGTTTATATTTTGGCTCTTACAACATGTTTATATTTTGGCTCAACATGTTTATATTTTGGCTCTTACAACATGTTTATATTTTGGCTCTTACAACATGTTTATATTTCGGCTCAACTTGTTTATATTTTGGCTCTTACAACATGTTTATATTTTGGCTCTTACAACATGTTTATATTTTGGCTCTTACAACATGTTTATATTTTGGCTCAACATGTTTATATTTTGGCTCTTACAACGTGTTTATATTTTGGCTCTTACAACATGTTTATATTTCGGCTCAACATGTTTATATTTTGGCTCTTACAACATTTTTATATTTTGGCTCTTACACCATGTTTATATATTGGCTCAACATGTTTATATTTTGGCTCTTACAACATGTTTATATTTTGGCTCTTACAACATGTTTATCATGTTTGTATTTTGGCTCTTACAACATGTTTATATTTTGACTCTTACAACATGTTTACATTTTGGCTCAACATGTTTATATTTTGGCTCTTACAACATGTTTATATTTTGGCTCTTACAACATGTTTATATTTTGGCTTTTACAACATATTTATATTTTGGCTCTTACAACATGTTTATATTTTGGCTCTTACAATATGTTTATATTTTGGCTCTTACAACATGTTTATATTTTGGCTCTTACAACATGTTTATATTTTGGCTCTTACAACATATTTATATTTTGGCTCTTACAACATGTTTATATTTTGGCTCAACATGTTTATATTTTGGCTCTTACAACATGTTTATTTTGGCTCTTACAACATGTTTATATTTTGGCTCTTACAACATGTTTATATTTTGCCTCTTACAACATGTTTATATTTTGGCTCTTACAACATGTTTATATTTTGGCTTTTACAAAATGTTTATATTTTGGCTCTTACAAAATGTTTATATTTAGGCTATTACAACATGTTTATATTTTGGCTCTTACAACATGTTTATATTTTGGCTCTTACAACATGTTTATATTTTGGCTCTTACAAAATGTTTATATTTAGGCTATTACAACATGTTTATATTTTGGCTCAACATGTTTATATTTTGGCTCAACATGTTTATATTTTGGCTCTTACAACATGTTTATATTTTGGCTCAACATGTTTATATTTTGCCTCTTACAACATGTTTATATTTTGGCTCTTACAAAATGTTTATATTTTGGCTCTTACAACATGTTTATATTTTGGCTCTTACAAAATGTTTATATTTAGGCTATTACAACATGTTTATATTTTGGCTCTTAAAACATGTTTATATTTTGGCTCAACATGTTTATATGATGGCTCAACATGTTTATATTTTGGCTCTTACAACATGTTTATATTTTGGCTCAACATGTTTATATTTTGGCTCTTACAACATGTTTATATTTTGGCTCAACATGTTTATATTTTGGCTCTTACAACATATTTATATTTTGGCTCTTACAACATGTTTATATTTTGGCTCTTACAACATATTTATATTTTGGCTCTTACAACATGTTTATATTTTGGCTCAACATGTTTATATTTTGGCTCTTACAACATGTTTATTTTGGCTCTTACAACATGTTTATATTTTGGCTCTTACAACATGTTTATATTTTGGCTCTTACAACATGTTTATATTTCGGCTCAACATGTTTATATTTTGGCTCTTACAACATGTTTATATTTTGCCTCTTACAACATGTTTATATTTTGGCTCTTACAACATGTTTATATTTTGGCTCAACATGTTTATATTTTGGCTCTTACAACATGTTTATATTTTGGCTCTTACAACATGTTTATATTTCGGCTCAACTTGTTTATATTTTGGCTCTTACAACATGTTTATATTTTGGCTCTTACAACATGTTTATATTTTGGCTCTTACAACATGTTTATATTTTGGCTCAACATGTTTATATTTTGGCTCTTACAACGTGTTTATATTTTGGCTCTTACAACATGTTTATATTTCGGCTCAACATGTTTATATTTTGGCTCTTACAACATTTTTATATTTTGGCTCTTACACCATGTTTATATATTGGCTCAACATGTTTATATTTTGGCTCTTACAACATGTTTATATTTTGGCTCTTACAACATGTTTATCATGTTTGTATTTTGGCTCTTACAACATGTTTATATTTTGACTCTTACAACATGTTTACATTTTGGCTCAACATGTTTATATTTTGGCTCTTACAACATGTTTATATTTTGGCTCTTACAACATGTTTATATTTTGGCTTTTACAACATATTTATATTTTGGCTCTTACAACATGTTTATATTTTGGCTCTTACAATATGTTTATATTTTGGCTCTTACAACATGTTTATATTTTGGCTTTTACAACGTGTTTATAGTTTGGCTCAACATGTTTATATTTTGGCTCTTACAACATGTTTATATTTTGGCTCAACATGTTTATATTTTGGCTCTTACAACATGTTTATATTTTGGCTCTTACAACATGTTTATATTTTGGCTTTTACAACATATTTATATTTTGGCTCTTACAACATGTTTATATTTTGGCTCTTACAATATGTTTATATTTTGGCTCTTACAACATGTTTATATTTTGGCTCAACATGTTTATATTTTGGCTTTTACAACATGTTTATATTTTGGCTCAACATGTTTATATTTTGGCTCTTACAACATGTTTATATTTTGGCTCTTACATGATGTTTATATTTTGGCTCTTACAACATGTTCATATTTTGGCTTTTACAACATGTTTATATTTTGGCTCTTACAACATGTTTATATTTTGGCTCAACATGTTTATATTTTGGCTCTTACAACATGTTTATATTTTGGCTCTTACAACATGTTTATATTTTGGCTTTTACAACATATTTATATTTTGGCTCTTACAACATGTTTATATTTTGGCTCTGACAATATGTTTATATTTTGGCTTTTACAACGTGTTTATATTTTGGCTCTTACAACATGTTTATATTTTGGCTCAACATGTTTATATTTTGGCTCTTACAACATGTTTATATTTTGGCTTTTACAACATGTTTATATTTTGGCTCTTACAACATGTTTATATTTTGGCTCTTACAACATGTTTATATTTTGGCTCTTACAACATGTTTATATTTTGGCTTTTACAACATGTTTATATTTTGGCTCTTACAACATGTTGATATTTTGGCTCTTACAACATGTTTATATTTTGGCTCTTACAACATGTTTATATTTTGGCTTTTACAACATGTTTATATTTTGGCTCTTACAACATGTTTATATTTTGGCTCAACATGTTTATATTTTGGCTCTTACAACATCTTTATTTTGGCTCTTACAACATGTTTATATTTTGGCTCTTACAACATGTTTATATTTTGCCTCTTACAACATGTTTATATTTTGGCTCTTACAACATGTTTATATTTTGGCTCAACATGTTTATATTTTGGCTCTTACAACATGTTTATATTTTGGCTCTTACAACATGTTTATATTTCGGCTCAACATGTTTATATTTTGGCTCTTACAACATGTTTATATTTTGCCTCTTACAACATGTTTATATTTTGGCTCTTACAACATGTTTATATTTTGGCTCAACATGTTTATATTTTGGCTCTTACAACATGTTTATATTTTGGCTCTTACAACATGTTTATATTTCGGCTCAACTTGTTTATATTTTGGCTCTTACAACATGTTTATATTTTGGCTCTTACAACATGTTTATATTTTGGCTCTTACAACATGTTTATATTTTGGCTCAACATGTTTATATTTTGGCTCTTACAACGTGTTTATATTTTGGCTCTTACAACATGTTTATATTTCGGCTCAACATGTTTATATTTTGGCTCTTACAACATTTTTATATTTTGGCTCTTACACCATGTTTATATATTGGCTCAACATGTTTATATTTTGGCTCTTACAACATGTTTATATTTTGGCTCTTACAACATGTTTATCATGTTTGTATTTTGGCTCTTACAACATGTTTATATTTTGACTCTTACAACATGTTTACATTTTGGCTCAACATGTTTATATTTTGGCTCTTACAACATGTTTATATTTTGGCTCTTACAACATGTTTATATTTTGGCTTTTACAACATATTTATATTTTGGCTCTTACAACATGTTTATATTTTGGCTCTTACAATATTTTTATATTTTGGCTCTTACAACATGTTTATATTTTGGCTTTTACAACGTGTTTATAGTTTGGCTCAACATGTTTATATTTTGGCTCTTACAACATGTTTATATTTTGGCTCAACATGTTTATATTTTGGCTCTTACAACATGTTTATATTTTGGCTCTTACAACATGTTTATATTTTGGCTTTTACAACATATTTATATTTTGGCTCTTACAACATGTTTATATTTTGGCTCTTACAATATGTTTATATTTTGGCTCTTACAACATGTTTATATTTTGGCTCAACATGTTTATATTTTGGCTTTTACAACATGTTTATATTTTGGCTCAACATGTTTATATTTTGGCTCTTACAACATGTTTATATTTTGGCTCTTACATGATGTTTATATTTTGGCTCTTACAACATGTTCATATTTTGGCTTTTACAACATGTTTATATTTTGGCTCTTACAACATGTTTATATTTTGGCTCAACATGTTTATATTTTGGCTCTTACAACATGTTTATATTTTGGCTCTTACAACATGTTTATATTTTGGCTTTTACAACATATTTATATTTTGGCTCTTACAACATGTTTATATTTTGGCTCTGACAATATGTTTATATTTTGGCTTTTACAACGTGTTTATAGTTTGGCTCTTACAACATGTTTATATTTTGGCTCAACATGTTTATATTTTGGCTCTTACAACATGTTTATATTTTGGCTTTTACAACATGTTTATATTTTGGCTCTTACAACATGTTTATATTTTGGCTCTTACAACATGTTTATATTTTGGCTCTTACAACATGTTTATATTTTGGCTTTTACAACATGTTTATATTTTGGCTCTTACAACATGTTGATATTTTGGCTCTTACAACATGTTTATATTTTGGCTCTTACAACATGTTTATATTTTGGCTTTTACAACATGTTTATATTTTGGCTCTTACAACATGTTTATATTTTGGCTCAACATGTTTATATTTTGGCTCTTACAACATGTTTATATTTTGGCTCTTACAACATGTTTATATTTTGGCTTTTACAACATATTTATATTTTGGCTCTTACAACATGTTTATATTTTGGCTCTTACAATATGTTTATATTTTGGCTCATACAACATGTTTATATTTTGGCTCAACATGTTTATATTTTGGCTCTTACAACATGTTTATATTTTGGCTCTTACAACATGTTTATATTTTGGCTTTTACAACATATTTATATTTTGGCTCTTACAACATGTTTATATTTTGGCTCTTACAATATGTTTATATTTTGGCTCTTACAACATGTTTATATTTTGGCTTTTACAACGTGTTTATAGTTTGGCTCTTACAACATGTTTATATTTTGGCTCAACATGTTTATATTTTGGCTCTTACAACATGTTTATATTTTGGCTTTTACAACATGTTTATATTTTGGCTCTTACAACATGTTTATATTTTGGCTCTTACAACATGTTTATATTTTGGCTTTTACAACATGTTTATATTTTGGCTCTTACAACATGTTTATATTTTGGCTCTTACAACATGTTTATATTTTGGCTCAACATGTTTATATTTTGGCTCTTACAACATGTTTATATTTTGGCTCTTACAACATGTTTATATTTTGGCTCTTACAACATGTTTATATTTTGGCTCAACATGTTTATATTTTGGCTCTTACAACATGTTTATATTTTGGCTCTTACAACATGTTTATATTTTGGCTTTTACAACATATTTATATTTTGGCTCTTACAACATGTTTATATTTTGGCTCTTACAATATGTTTATATTTTGGCTCTTACAACATGTTTATATTTTGGCTTTTACAACGTGTTTATAGTTTGGCTCTTACAACATGTTTATATTTTGCCTCTTACAACATGTTTATATTTTGGCTTTTACAACATGTTTATATTTTGGCTCAACATGTTTATATTTTGGCTCTTACAACATGTTTATATTTTGGCTCTTACAACATGTTTATATTTTGGCTCAACATGTTTATATTTTGGCTCTTACAACATATTTATATTTTGGCTCTTACAACATATTTATATTTTGGCTCTTACAACATATTTATATTTTGGCTCTTACAACATGTTTATATTTTGGCTTTTACAACATGTTTATATTACTTTCAATAACATGATGTACTCATTCACGAATGAACGTAATTACTTGTCAAAATCATAATATTCAGTCGTTTTCTTCTACGTGTTGTGAGTGTGGGCGTGGGGGTGAGGGGGCGGAGGAGTGGATGGGGTGTGGGGGTAGAACATACTTATACAGATTTTCAATCCAAACATGCTTTTATATAATACAACTTATACTACTAGCATTTCAGTTTTCACAAATATATGCATTTTGTGGCTATAAATCTAATATTTTAAATGTAAAAACTGTAATCCTACAGCTTCAGTCCCCAAAAAAATCAATAAGCAGCATCTGATTTTGAAGGTATATTTGTTATGTATGAGTGTATATACCTTTAAATTTCACTTCTACAGCGAAGTGATTAACCCATTTTTGTTATTTGATATTTTGTTTAGAAGGTACTATACACTGTACATTGTAAATGTGTACATTTAAGCAATAGTACATGTTTTGCAACGGAATACAAATAGAACATTAAACAACGTGCACAAAAAATATATTAAATAATTTACAGAAACCATATATAGTGAAATATATAGTAAGTTCATTAAGTGCATAAACCACGCTTTCTTTTACTTTTACCGTTACGACCACGTATAAATACCTTTTAACATACACCTGTTTAACTGATAACCCATTTTACACAAACTTTAAAATATCTGAGCAACTTTCTAAAAATAACTGATTAAGCTTAGTTGTAATTATCACTAAAGTACAAATAAACATTCTGCCATAAGAATTCGTTAACAAAATCATTCTTCCGTTCTTATCACATTACGGGGTCCGAGTATTAACTTTCAATCCCCATCTAACCCCTTCTCCAAAAGGCGAAAACGGAGTTGGATGGGGTATGTATTAAACATTAATTTCGGCTTAAAACGTTTGCATATTGTAAAATTAAAACATTTAATAGGTTATTTTAAACAGGTTATCGCATTTTTTCAGTTAAAAATGTTTTTAAACGAGTTTTATTGCCAAAATATCCGTTATAAAATCCTGCTAATATAAGCTTTTCCATCACTTAATTGAATTAAGGCGGGACCACGTAATGATGTATGCTTGTATAGACAGGATGCATATAATCATAATGCATATATGAAATAAAATATGTCTCACTCGAAAATAAAAAATGCACAAAATATGTTTTACTCAAATATAAAAAATGCACAAAATATATTTTACCGAAACATAAATAATGATCATACCTTGAATGTGTCTATATGCAGAATGGCCATACAACCAACTGATAAGTATCAACAAGTTAAAAATTATGAATTGCATTATCACTTTAAGTCGTAGTTCGTAAACGATAAATATACCATAATATGAACATTAGTTTTGAGCCGACCCGTTTAAATACTACATGGACGCATGCTGGGTAACCAGGTCATTAATTTTAAAATAAAGGGATTCCTCACTATAATGTAAATGAGCTTAGCCCGTACTTATTTTTATTTTGTACATAATTACTTTATACAAGTCTAATAGGTGTTCGTTGTACTATTTCGGAAATATTTAATGCTTGTATAGACACATATATTATCAGTGCGTCATATAATTCAGCACGTCCACACTTTAACGGGACCACGCGGGCAAAGATACAGTGACCCTCTAATAATTTGATGTTCAATCGTTTATTTAAGACACCTGAAGCCGTCGCAAGATATAGACACATCACTAGTATATATAATAACGGTCAATAACAGGAGATAATGATAAGAGATAAACAAACACGTTTGTTAAATAAATGGTCCAATTCTTAACCCTACATTTAAAAGAACTACTGTCTTAATTTCGGAAACAAATGCATCTTCGTTTTATCATAAAATGTGTGACCATGATATTTAGGGTAACACTTTAAAGGGAGTACATCATGATTTATCTAGAAATATCTTAAATTATAAAAATGTTCCAATTCATGATAAAACACTTGTATCCATCAAAATATGATGTTGGAACCATATTGTTAAGGTTTATACTTCGAAAACACCATATAGCTAGGACGAAATCGGGCATAAAATGCTGAAATTAACCCTGGTGCGTAACCTAGGATAGCACGTATTGCTGTACAGAATGAATTTCCTTGCAACTAAGGGGTCATTTTTAGGATCATTCATTATGTTTAGGCGCTTTAAAATAAAAAATATCATTATTTGTCAATTTTAAGTCGGACCCCTAAATCCCTTTGAAAAGCCTTATGTACTCCCTTTAACACTTACTGAATATGGATGCGCTATTTGTGGTTTACCACGATATTATTTTTGTCCACATCAAAACCGCATTAACGCTATCATCCGCGACATCTATGGCGATTTAAAAAAATATTGTGTGGCTTTTTTTAATGATTGTGTAAGGTAAATGTTCAGTTATTTGAATACATGCTTATCAACAAATCATTATAGTCAATTTTAGTGATACCAACACATTGGTATTTTACAACTGAATATTAGCATGTTTAACATAGTTTAATTAATAGTCACGAGTTTAAAGGCACACTGTCCGTAAGTAAGCAGATATTGAGCATAGCCAACTGTCAGGTTTTTATTCAGTGAAATGTATACAGATCTGTAGGTATTATACCACTAATTATGTTACCTATAGACACCAAGGTATACATATCGGTAGTAAAGCATTTGTGAGTTTGAAAAAAAGAAAGAAAAGTTTTATTTATTATTTGTGGATCCACATTGTTTACGTTTTCTGTTGATCACGTGGCTTCCATTTTCTATATAGTATTTCTTACGCAATACATCTGGCCCGTTTAGCTCAGTTGGGAGCGACCTTGACTGTTACGACGTTCGATTATTATTACTCACGCGTGTAATGTAAGTGTGCTTTTTTTTTCGTACCGCTTTTGAATTTCGTCAAGCAATCCGCTTTTAAATTTCGTCAAGCAATATTGATATTATTTAGTAAATATTCAATAATGGTTGGTGTGTTATGATTGTCGACGTATTTATTTCGTGTTATATTAAGCTCAAAGTTACGGACAATGTCTCTTTAAATGCTTTGCTTTTGGGTCTAATTTTTTGGACTTTTATAGACATGTGTCCTACCCCGGCGTATTTATAGTATCATGTGTGTGTGATACTGAATTAATAAATCGGGACGCTACTTTTATAAACTTCAAGATTGCCCATTTACTATTGAGGATAAAAAAAATAAAGTTATACATACCTCCAATATGTGTATTATTGAAAATTCTGTTGGGCTGACGAGGAAGAAACATAAATGTAACTTAGAAATATGCATTTCCATAGCCAATTCTGGTTCTAGACAACTCAGTAAATCCAGCTTTGTGGTCGTGTTTCCTATATATGGGATCTCCTTAAAATACCGTCGAACGTTTACTTGTATATCAGGCTCGTTAAGGATGAACTTTTGAAAGGTTCAAGTAACGCCTTATTAGTGTTTTCTTAGAATAGATATATAAATCACAAGATAATGCATGAACTGAAACAATTTTAAAGATCGCACACTTTAAAGGGACACACGGCAATCTCGATATTGTTTTAAAAACTCGCGGCGTCCTGTTAATTTTTTCTACATACATTGCATTTGTTCAGTCATTAATATTACTATATAAGGATAGTATAAAGCAAATTGTTGTTGCATATTACTAACTGTTATTACTAACTGTTATTACTAACTGTTATTACTGACTGTTATTACTAACTGTTATTACTAACTGTTATTACTAACTGTTATTACTAACTGTTATTACTGACTGTTATTACTAACTGTTATTACTAACTGTTATTACTAACTGTTATTACTAACTGTTGACAATATTGCACTAATAATATATTTAAACCTACGTTAAAATAAGAACACAAAAGGGAAACTCAATTTGTTATTTAATCTTATGCAGGCAGTTTTAAAGTCAAGATGATTTTTTTTAATATAACATTTATTCAATTTTTACAACAATAATAACAGTATTACACATATGAACATTTTCAGATAATATATGTGGGAAACTTTATTAAATATCCCTTTCTGGTCATTTACATTAAGTAGAGATGTATCGTAAAAAAGAATTAGATATCAATCAATAAATTACGGTGGCATAGACGTGACATGTGAGAAAAATAATTTATCTCGTGGCCACGAGTTACTAAGTCGTGGCCACGACTTATTATGTCGTGGCCACGACTTATTTTGTCGTGGCCACGACTTATTTTGTCGTGGCCACGAATTATTATGCCGTGGCCACGACTTATTTATCTCGTGGCCACGACATAATTAGCCAATCAGAAGTGCTGAACAAATTCGCTAGAAATCGCGACTTTTCACCCATATTGGGGTATGGGCTCCCTCTCCCTCTATCGGCGCCCCTACCCACCTACCCCATCCGGCCACGCCAATTTTTCTGTTTTTTTTTTTGTCCATTCATAGACTTAAAGTTATGTTATCCCCCCATCCCCACACCCCCATGCCCTACCCACTCGAAACCCGATTTTCTTTTACATATTGCTGATTTGTTTTTGGTCCATTCATAGACGTATAGCTATGTTGCCTGCTCCCTCCTCCGCCCCCACCCACCCCCACCCACCCCGCCTTACCCACCCGAAACCCGATGTTTTTTTTACATATTTCTGTGTTGTTTTGGTCTATTCACAGATTTATAGCTACGTTTCCCCCCGGCGGAGTGGGGTGTGTGTGTGTGGGGGGGGGGGGGGTGGTGCGTGAGAGGGTAGGGGGAAACATAGCTATAAGTCTATGTATAGACCAAAACAACACAGCAATATGTAAAAGAAAATCGGGTTTCGAGTGGGTAGGGCATGGGGGTGTGGGGATGGGGGGACAACATAACTTTAAGTCTATGAATGGACAAAAAAAACACAGAAATATGTAAAAAAAACAAGAAAAAAAAACAGGTTTCGCGTGGGTTAGGCGGGGTGGGGGTGCAACATAGCTATAAATCTAAAAACGGACCGTAACAACACAGAAATATGTAAAAAAATAATAAAAAAATATCGCGCTTCGAGTGGGTTAGGCGGAGGGTGGGTGCGGGGTGTAGGGGCGGGTAAGGGGGAAAACGTAGCTATAAGTCTGTGAATAGACCAAAACAACACAGAAATATGTGGAAAAAAACATCGCGTTTCGAGTGGGTTAGGAGGGATGGGTTAGGCGGGATGGGTTGGGCGGAGGAGGGGGTGGGTGGGTAGGCAACATAGCTATAAATCTATGAATGGACCAAAAACAAATCAGCAATATGTAAAAAATAAAAATTGGCGTGGACGAATGGGGGGGTGGGGGTGGGGGGGGGGGGGGGGGTAGGGGTGGCGCCGGTATGGGGGAGATGGAGCCCATACCCCAATATGGGTGAAAAGTCGCGATTTCTAGCGAATTTATTTAGCACTTCTGATTGGCTAATTATGTCTATGCCACCGTAATAAATTGTAAACTAATTGTATAATTCTTGTGTTGAATGATTTGCAGCGCTCCGTTATATAATGAAATAAAATAATGTATTTGTATTAAAGTCAAAATGATACTGGATTAATAAATTGAGACGTATAGATTGCCGTGTGTCCCTTTAAGTGACAAATATAAAAATAAAAATGAACAACACATAGCACAAATCATTTGAATTACCCCCTGTGATTAAATCTGACCCCAGGATCGTTCATAAGTCGCATAGTGTGCACAATTAATGCTGATTTATTACAATGGTTAGATATGTGTTGAGTTTATTTTCGATGATTGTAGTATTGAATTTGACTGATTTATGTCAATGCGTTAATGCGTCAGGGTCAAGTGCCCATACTACTGGTACTGGGCTTTATATCATCGACTGAATGACTTTATTTAAATAAAACAAACAATGTCGGTGAAGACAACTAAAACAATTGGAACTGGGGTTGTTCATTTGAAGAATTTTTAACGCTGGGGGTTTAAACCGGGTTATAGTATGGACCAAATCTCACTCTGTCGTTCTACCGATTCGAAGGGGGCCTTTATTCTTTATAAGGTGTCTCAAAAGCAATAGCCGTTTTGAAAATGTCAAAATTATGATACTTATATGGGATGTTGTTTTGTTTACACTGTCTTGTCTACTTGGGCGCTGAAGACAGGATAATAGCGAGGATTGTGCGCATATAAAATCGATTCAAGCTAACCAGTAGGCCTTATTGCCTACTGACCGTTCCAAGTCGGTAACCCTGTCTTCACCACCCTTTCTGTTGTTTTTTGTCTCTTTCATTGTAGTTGCAAGTCCTTGTTTGCAGTACAGTGCGGACCTACGATGCCATTGCGTTCGGACGCTGTGGTTTATATAGGACCCTATATATCATTATACATTTGCATTAACAAGTTAACCTTACACTAATTAAACAAATGTTCACATACACATATATATGTATATATATAAACATATATATATAAGTAGTATAGAAACTAGGGGTACAAGCGCAGTTTTCCCTTCGCGACGGGGTAAATTATCAAGTTGTATCCAGCGTCCTTAAAGGCCCAACTGCCGTATAAAAGCCACTAGATGGAGATGGTGCAGTTCTTTCATTGAAATGTATGCAGGGGTAAATCAGGCAGACCTTTTCAAAATATTGAAAATTCCAACTCATAAAAAATTTCAATATTTGTCCCCGAAGTAAACTGATATTAAACAAGTGTATTGGTAAAAACATATTTGTGAAAAAGTATTTCTTATTCCTAGTTTAACTTTTTATTTTAAACCCAACTGACAGAAATTTGAAAATACAGGGGAGGATCCTGTGGGGTTATGAACTGAGAAGTGTACACGAATACACGTGGTAGTGTTTACAGCAGACGACTCTCAGCGGTATGGCTTAGAGATAGGCAGTAGTTTTAATTGTGTGTAAACCTCCGTAGCAGTACTCTGAGATGGGATACTATTCATATGTTCAAGATAACAAATCATTCCTACCATTTTCACATCAGAATCAGATGAAAACTCGGGGAAAACTATCCTGATACCTCCAGTTTCTATACTACTCGCCAATCCGGTTTGTCAGTTCAACAAAAATAACATTTTGTCTATACTATGGGTTAGATTATTTAATCCAACAATATTTTATTTTTCTACACTTTGCTATCTTGTATTTAGTTCAAGAAGCTCTTCCCTGTTTATATTCAGCTTTTGTTGATAAACATCCAATTCAGCGAGCATTTTTCTTCGCTTATTGACTTGGCTGTTTTTGGTGTCCATAAAATCATCACGAACTACCTCATATTCTAGTTGGCCCTGCCAGCCTTCCGTTATCTTTTTTCTATATTTATCTTTTAAATTGTCAAGTATTTTGCAAATCTTTTTTATACTTTCTTTTCCATTGTATATAATAAACTATATAATATTTATTTTTAAGCCCTTATATAATATTTTGAATGTCCTTAAATGTAACGAACTATTAAAATCATTATCTTAGCCCTTCCACTTAACCAAAGCTTGTTTCTTTTTATAATCACATTGTATAACTTTTGAAATCCTTAATACCTCTTGATCAGCTTTTAACATTTCCAGTTCATAAAAACTCCTGTCAATCTTTTGATTGTTTAAGTCTTTTATTTTGTATGTCACAGGATTTGTATATTGAATTTCATCAATAACACATGTTTTTTCCGTCCAATTTAGTGTATATCCTTTCTCAAAAGTTATTTTATATATGCTGATTCTAACAGTGTCTCCTATTTTAAACTTAGGTAAAGATTTATTATTTTTCATCTTTCCGTACAGGTTGAAATATACTTCTTCTTTATTCTGATCATCACTTGCTTCATTCGGTGTCATTTAATACTGCGGTGTTTTGTATTATTACACTTATCAACCATTGCATGTAACACGTATAACATGTTATATTTATTTGTATTGTTTGCTGTAAAATATTTCCACATCTTCTCTTTTAATGTTCGGTTGGAACGTTCAATTACTACAACTTTTCCATAATTAAACGTATGATATATTTCAATATTATCATCATCAAGAAACTGCTTGAATGTTTTATTGTAAAAGTCTACACATTGATCAATCCACAGAAACTTATATTGTCTCCCTGTGCTTATGATCTTTTCTAAACCAGTTTTATATGAACAGGCATAACCCAGTAAATTTACTAAATCTAGTGAACCAAACAGCTAACGCACCGGTAGACAATACCTTTAATATCTCAATAATAACAATCAGTAAATTAAAACAAATTTCATTCTGAACGAGACAAATATCTTGACAATAACGACTGCAAATTAAAAAAAATCATTCACCTCACCTGTATCCAACGGTACCAGTCGGCATATAATAAATTCATACATTAAAGGTATTGTCTACTAGTGCGTTATCTGCTTGGTTCAGTATACATCAAGAACAGTAAGTAAGTATTCAATACCTTTATAATACTTTGAAAGTGATCGCATATCAACTAAATCAGCCGACAATATTTTATCAATTTCATTAACAATCGCGCGGCGTTGAGTGAACTTCCTTCGTGTAGGTTTATGAAGTACATCGGCTAACTTATCAGTCAATCTCAAAGCCTTAACTTGTTTTTTGATGCCCCAAGTCCAAGTTTGTATTTAGCACTAATAACCGGCTTAACAATCAAGTTTTTAGCAATTTTGTTCTCCAAGTGTTTTAGACTAGTTTTTATACCAGTCAACATGTTTTTATCACACATTGATTTATTACTAGGATTTTCGTCATAACAATAATCAGGCTCTTTACAATTAGCATCTAATTCATTTGATGGTTCTCCGCTATCAAGTGGATTACCCGGACCGCAATATTTATAACCAGGAATTGTTAACCCCTTTTAGGTAATAAAGGGAGTAAAGTTTTATGGATATCAATATTTCCACATTATGTGCTTTTAACAAATTGTGTTTTAGTAATACTGTTCTACGCAAGGTAAAAATATGGACGATTCCGGAATTGCTCTGCGCAAAGTAAAAATTCTTAAAATGCGCAACGATTCCGGAATTGCGCAGGACTATTCCAGAATTGCGCAAGGGGACAACATATATAAACCACGCATTAAGTGTCTCTGCGCAATTTGAGAATGTTTTGCGCAAAGTAAGAATTTGTGTTAGGATGTGTATAGGAAGATTCTAATTTTAAAACTACTTATATTTCATTTTAATATGCTTATTTGCTTCATCCATCTGCGACGAACGGATAAAATATAAAATTTAATGTGTTTCATAGTTAAGTATCGCGTATGATTAACATAAACTTAATTATTTACAAAACAATTTGAAGTCCTTAATTTCAACAATACTTTCCAGGTTCCATAATATTTGGTAAGAAAAATTTAATTGAACTATTTTTAATCTTATCAAACGAGGTTGCATGACAATGCACTTTATTAAAAGTACATTAATTGCCCATTTAATTACGTTTCGCCTACACAGGCTGTGAGTATGGTTAAAATGTCTGCTTATCAAAGAAAACTATGTAATACTACTTAATATGTCGGAATAATTAAGTAAGACGGTTCTATCTGTTGACATTTCATGGGCTTTTCATAAAAAGCAAATATAATGTTTCTTATATACGCAGATATAACTAACAAAAATCAACGTGTTGCTGTCGTTTTAAACACGACTTTGACATGCAACATTATTTAGATATCTATGAAGAGAAAACAATGAAAATATTTATCGGCATATTTAGACTGTCTTCACATAACCTCGACATAGGAAGAGGAAAACATAAAAAAAATCATAGAGAGGAACGAATGCAAACTTTAATATATGAATGTTATTGAAAACGCTCGTGCGTCCTTTTTATAAACCACTTTTTGCTTGTGTGTCCTTTTCATGCGTTAGTCTGATATAAAAAACAACAACAACTACAACAACATTTAAGTGATATTTTTAAAGGCAGGTTTTAAACAGGTACTCACTTTCTTTCAGTAAAACATGTTTTGAAACATGTTTTTATTGTGGAAATAGCTATTATAATATAGGCCAGGCCTTTGTGTCCCCAATGTTCTCCAAGAAGCGAAAACAGGATTTGCTGGGGTATGAAATAAACCTTAATGTCGATTTAAAAGGCCTATATATTGAACAAATGAAGCATTTACTTGATAATATTAAACATGTAATAGCTTTGTTTTCAGAAAATCGTGTTTTTAAATATATTTTATTCTCGAGAAATGGGTTATACTGGCAAATACAGGCCACACATTCGCTTCCCCATCGTCATGAATAGGAACAACTACGTATAGATTATTTACTTCACACAGATACAACATGCATGTTTTTCATTGTTAATTATGGAGATAATTATTTACCAGATAATTTGAAGTATATTACTTCAACAATAAAGAGGACATTTTTATCTCCACCTTCCATCATATTTTGTAAGAAAATTCAATTAAACCCTGTATAACTCTTTCAACAAGATTGCATGACAATGCATTTTATTTGAAGTACACCAATTTCCCATATATACTCGTCTATGAAAGATAAACAACATATCAAACTATTTTATCATTTCAAACGCGAACGTCCGCCCAGGGGTTGGGGTCGTGGTGGGCCTACTGTAAAATGGAGTCATGTTTCCACTGTAATTATGTCTCAAATGGAATGATATGGTTACGGAAGGCAATGAATAGGATTTTGCTGCGTAAGTGGGGCAGCTCCCGTGGGCGCGTTGCCATGCTTACGTTCGGGTACACGCAGTTCCATTACCGTGATGGCCATGCGCTTATTTTGTGGTGTTCATTGTTGTTTTAACGCTTCTTTTCTCGATTTACATCTCTCCATTGAAAATGGTAAAATAATATGACAAGAGAGATGATTTTAATTTTGATATTGTTGATTATCCCCATTTAGATGGGGATGTTCCCCTTAGCTACTTCTATGTGTCTCAACGTTTTCGTTTTTCTAGAGCTTGTAATCGAGTTGAGGACATTAATATTCGTAATCTTTGTATAACTAAAAACTACTACATCAGGGATACCGTTACCATAAACTTCCTTAAACCTTTGCAACATTTTATTATCGTAACCCTGATCTTCTTTCGAAATATAAAAGTAATTTAAGAACTCTTCTGCGACAAGGACTGTCATAACCTGACGTCTATGGTGACGTGATTTACAAACTTCGTAAGATCCTTGGTCATGATCACTTTCATACAATCTTTGTTAAATTTGTTAAAAGGTTTATCAAAAGAGGTTATGACCCTATCATTTTGAAACGCACTGCATACTTGTTGGTGGACCCATTTAAAGTTCGCCACTATGCTTTTCACTTTAATTATGCGATGACCGGACTGGCTGTGGACACTATGATGACGTCTACCTACATGTCTCACACAGCTATTATCTCCCCTGAAAGCTCATGGACTAGAGACAAAAGGAAAACAGAAAATAATTATATTTTTTCTCCATTTCAGGCAATTTTTAATTTGACAAAGTGTTTTTTCTTTGCTTCAGCATACATCTGCTGAAGATACAGAAAATCCCACGTTGATATGAAGCACCACATATTCAGCTAGATAGCGTATGAATTTGGTATTTTTCATAGCGTTCATATAAAAATGATCGAGGAAAAAAAACACCTCTCTAATGTTTGTATTTTATTGTTTTATATTACAGATCTTAGCAGTCCTGAAGATAGTAAACCAACAACAAGGTCTGCTGGGCAGGTTTGAAGCAAGCTCATGTGTTGGAAACGGCTGTACAGTAACGCTATGGGGAAATTAATTGTGGTGTGAGACCTGAAGCAGCACATGGAATTTGTCTACAGTGACAGAGCTTGCATCGTGATGCAGGTAAGAGACCCTAAGCAATCAACATCATTTGCAAATGCAGCTGAGTATAATTTAGATTTTTTGAATAATTATTTGATAATTCTGCAAGCTAAGATTGATTATGGTCATGCAAACAACAATCTCGGATGCATGTTTTGGGATGAGTCCCAATTCGGTGTGAAACAGACAGACTTTGGAAGTCCTAACTATTCAGACAGCAAATAGTTTTACCTGATGGGGAGTCTACCAGTATGCATGCTCACAGATTAATGTATATTTGCACGCATCCGTCTGTTTTACCCCGTGAATCGGGAGTAATAGACGTTTCCTACCTCTACCATAACTCAATTGCATCAGATCTGATCATCTTTCCTTGGAACCACCAGTAGCCGCAAAAAATGCAAACTTAGCCTGTTTGCAATGGTCATGGCCGGTACCAAAATTTCTGATTTTAAGGTTAGCTTTATTTCTTAGTGGGGACGACAGACTTGATCACTGATTTGTTTCTTATCCCACCCACCTTGAGTTAATATGTGTGTTTGCTAATTTTATACTTTGGCGTTGGATATTATTTTTTTTGTGTTGCAGATGTTTTCCAGGGGCATGGAATGAATTCTAAAACATTATGTTCTTCTTTTAACAGGTTGTTACTTACCATTTGCAGGAGGACGTGGTGAGGTGGGTGGGGAAAGTTGAAGCTCGACCAACATGCCTTTTTTTGCGTCGCCATGCGTGAGCATGGCTGACTCTTTGGAGTCGTGTATACTGCAATTTCTGAAAATGGAGTTTTGGGTTGAGGAGCTTTACCGTTTTCGACATTGTAGTCCCCTTTAACTGTCTCTAATACAACTTAATTTGACAAGGTGACTGACATGAACGTTATGTATACCGAGTAATATAACTACTGATTGTCAAATAATGAAATAATTGTAACTGTATACAGTATAAACGTGTCTTTTTTGTAGATTTACCGAAATATTATGCGCATTAATACACCAGTTTTCGGACGAGGAGCTTTACGTACTTCGATACTGCACTTCGAGAATGTAGTTCCTTTAACTGCCTCAAGTATAACTTAATTTAATAAAGTGACTAACATGAACGTTATATACCGAATAATATACCTACTGATTGTGAATAATTGTCATTGTATACAGTATATACGTGTCTTTTTTGAAAATGTACTTAAATACTATGCGCAATAATACACGCATTAATATTTTATGAATAGAAAGTTTCAATAGCGTAGTTACCCGGATGTCGAACATCTCTTTAATATTAATTCATTTCATTCGATAGTGCAGCAGAAACTCGATAATTATCCATTCAATCAGAACTATTAATTTGAAAATGTACAATCATTGACGAAAAATAAGAAATCAAATAACACATTTTCCGCCCAATTTCTAAACCAGTAAGCTTAACATGCCACTCATGCGTGGCCTACAGCGTGACCTAGATAATGAGCTTGACCGTCAAATTGGGAACTAAATGTCCGTAAATATTGTAGTTATTGTGCCTAGTACTTTGAGAAATAGTAGAGCATCTACTACAAATAAATACACACGTTGATGAAAGAATTTGTCAAGAAGTGCTCAGTTCTACTACCAACAACAACAAGGTAAACAAATCAAATAGTTAAAAGGGACACACGGCAATCTTTGCATTACGGTAAAAAGAAGAAGAAAAATCGAAATGTTTTGGAATTTACCCATGTAGTGTTTATTTCCTTGCTGGAATTCAATAAAAAATAATTATCTCACAGTGTATCAACAGGAAATCTATTGGAACATACAGTGCTCGAAAAGTAGGATAGCCCGATTCCCGGGACTCGATTGAATGTTTGTGAAATTTTCGGGCCGTAAAAGAGCGGTGTCATAGTAGTTCGGATGGTACATAATTTCGGATATTTTTTTTTTTTTTTTTTTTTTTTTTTACATAAACAAATAAGAAAAACTGTCCTTTACAAATACATGTTGGTGGAAAACATATATATATATGTATAGATACACATATAAAGTATATTTCTATTCATTATTTAAGGTGTAAGGAGTTCCTGGAATCCTACTTTTAAATGCTTTATAGTCTAGGCTCCTAACTCTTTAACTTGTAAGAAAGTGGTGACAAAAAGAAAAATATAGCCAGAGGAGGCCCTGATAGTCTAATAAAAAAGAGTATGATAATGGACCTTTGGAAACGGCCGAGCACGACACATATGCAATATTGCCGTCTCGGTTTGATTGAGACTGTTCATGAGTGGTAGTGTAATATGCTAGCTACCGCTCACGCCCTCTAGCCCCGGGTTGAACCTGATTAAAAATTTGGCTCCAAGTGTCGCTCAAGTTTCACCAAGTCGGCTCTCATTATTATCGTTTGGCAAAAGTGCTAGTACTCTCCTTTGCATCGGTTTTAAATTACTATGTAATATTCTATTCTAACTTATTTGAAACAAAGTAGTAAATAAGTCCACTGACTAGGAGCATAAAGTGGTAGCAAAAAGAAAAATATAGTCAGGAGGTTCTGAGTTTGATTACTACATGTATACGTAACAAATGTGTGGTATAAAAGCGAATAAAGACTCATTTCCAATAAGAAAATTTATTGGACCTTTCCATTCTAAATCAAGGCCTGTCCATTTTAAATCACGGCCTGTCCATTTTCAGAAGCAACATTTACAAGCCCTGGGCCTGTCTCTTAAAATAATTTTCTGTGAGCACTGACTTACAATCGAAAACCAAAACCGACGTGGTTGCAAAAAATAATTCCGTCCTAAGTATTTTTCCAAAATTAGAAAAAATATTTTTTTCAATGTTGTGTGCCCAGATACCTGATCCCATTGGTGGAATGTTATGCAGAACAATTTAAATAAAGGATGTCAGCAAGACACCGTGCTTATAAACGTGTTTTTAATAAAAAACGAGGCCTTTAAAAAATTATTACTTTTGTACCCAGGTCATTCGACCTTATTGTAGTTTTTGCTCATCCTGTTTCTAACAAGCTTTTACCATGTTTTAAAAATGTGTTAAAGGTCGTTATGCTGTAAATAAAGCGAATGCTATTGTGTTTTACTGCTCTTCACCACTTATTAAATAAGTTGATGCAGTAATCAGAAGAAAATGCAATATACCAGATACTGATCCTACTCTGTTTGTTTACAGTTCATATATTTTTATGGATATATTTTTTACTGATTTAATTGTTGATTAACTTTGCAATAACTTTTAACCATTCCTTTTCTTGTAGACGGATTTATATAGCTCAACTTCTCTTTCTAATAATTTTCTTTGTTTTCCTTAATATATACAATAAAATGTTTACAAACTGTATAAGCAAAGTAAGACAGATTTAAAAGAGCAGATGAGCTATATACCAATATTCACAAGAATATGTTTATCCACCAGTTATATTGATTTCTGCTTACAATTTGCATGCTCCAAGTACTCGCAATTAAAATAAAAAGTTGAACAACATAACTACATTTCTGTTTCTTTCATACCACCCTGATGTAAATAGATACAAAGACAAAATGCTTCCTTGCTGGCACAATGATGAAACACTAAATTCAGTATCTCTGTCAGGAATATATCATCTTGTCAAAATGAGCAGCCTTTCAACTTTCTACGTGAACATAAAACCAGCAGGCCCCGTGTGGTTTCGGGGCAAAGAATAGCACCACTGCAGATCCCGTTGGAAGAATATGTAGAGGGATAGAACACCCCCAAATTCATGTTCACTTTATCATTTTTTGTTCATGCTCATTAAAGGTCTTCATCATGACTCCTGCATTGTTTCAGGTGCCATCTCGCTCAATTCACTAGAGCAGTGGCAGAAAAACAATAAACGTGGCTCCAGTATAAATAGAGTGTCTACAATAGAATGTACAGCAACTCTGCAGTTCTGCAGGTGAGAAGATTCTAGGCCCATTCTCCATATTTTATCTTGATGTACATGGAGGATGAGCCAGGCATGTTCATTCCTGTTAGGCGCCATATAACCTTTCATGTGTTGGTGCGCCTTAAAACCCAATTCAATTCAATAAAACCAGCAGGTCAATCGATCTGTTTTATTTCCTTTGAACAAATGCGCGAGTGTCAGATTTATCAACAGTATTTCCGTTATGTACGCCAGTCACTTAACCTGACCATGCTTTGCTGGGTTGAACCAATACAGACACAGATTCTTCACAAGTACCTAACAACGCATGTATCAATTTAGCTCGCTTACTCCAGTACAAAACAAATCTCATGTTCTAAGCAGCAACATTGCATTTTAATACGCCACACCTGTAAAATTTAAAATAACCTTTAACCTCACCAAGAAGACAGACACTGTTCAATCTTGGTGACTCTCAGGACCTTCAGTCCTTTGATATATGTTTCAGATTGATGCTGTTCATCGTAATTGTTAAAGTTCGCGACACGTTTCATGTACCTTGCTGATTTGTACGTATGTGTCCTTTGGCGAGTTTTGTCATACTCACTTTTCTTTTGCATACGTTTCAGAGCTGTCAATGCCTTGGTTCGAGCTGGAAGTGGAAATCCCAGTGCCCACCATCTTCGCCATGTTGGATTCAGCGCGACCCTCATTTACTCGAAGACCTGCGTTAAACTTACGAGCTTTGGCATTTCGTGGGTAAGTCGTGTCCTTGGGATTGGATGTATTAAATACTCGGTTGATTGCTTCATGTTCGTTTGTTGTGCTCTGGAAGCTAGTCGTCTTTAAACAGTCATCTCCAGGCCTCACTGATAATATCGCCTCTCTTAACAGGTTTCTGTCCTTAATCGACATGTCAAAATATTTCCTGGAATAAAGTCTTCCAGTTGAATGGGGGCTCACCGGAGCACGCAAAAGAATGTTTCGAGTAGGTTTCTCCGCACTGACCAGAGTAGCCTCTCAGGATTGAACTTATTATACCGGTCTGGAACTTGATCATCTTTTTTAAAACACCATCACAGACAAGATGTAAATTAGAGATCTCTGTTCTTACTCTGTGGCAGATGTCTCGTTGAAAGCGCACGTGCAAGTAAGAACGACCTCTTCTGGTATGCGCCATAAACATGTCATCACTGAAGTTAGTGGATTTGAGCCTGGTACACAGTCGCTTTGACAGATGAGTTGTATCTGCAAGCCTTTCCACAACAACGTCTTCTCCAAATTCAATCTGGGCATCTACGAGTCCTCGGTGTGCCTGACTGTCGCCATCTGGTGTTAGTTTATCGATCAGTAGAGGCTGCTCGCTTTAAAGGATGGAGGTCATAATTCTGTGCGCCTCCCTCCTTTCTTTCCCAATAAAATCACACATGTTATTCTTTCGGCCTCTTTTGAGTTTGTTGTCAAGACTGTTGTGGTGTCCTGTCACCGCCAGATCGCAGTCCGTTGTTGTATTGACTGTCGATACTGCATGGTATTGCATGTTCTGCAATCATGCCACACATTTCATTCAGCAAGCGTAATTCTTGGCGTACTCCCTCAAAACCTCCCATTGCTACCTGTTCTGCTTTATCAGCAACCCAATTGCTTTACTTCTGCATGCCGCTTTCTGCAGGTAGTGACGTATGAAGGCATGCTATTAAAAACACGCATTACCTGGTTCTCAATTGATGTGTCCATAGCCACTGCTGGAAGTGATAGGTTAATGTTGGCAGCGTTTTGTCCTCTCTTACCTGTCTTAACTTTCTGGTACAAATGGAAGTTTTTGCTCTGGTAACTACAGTTTGCACAAGTCAGTCTTTCTCTCCATGCAAACCCCCATTTTTTGTGGTAAGATAAATCTAACTTCAACTTTTTATTGCAGGATGGTCGATGGTTTCGGTATTTGGAGTATGCCTCATAAAACATGTCTTCAGTCTTCCCGAAGTGAAATAATTGGTAAGTATTTAATTCCGCTGTTGGGTCCAGCGTACCAAGCTCTTCCTCATTTGGTCGCGGTCGTAAACTTGTAGAGTTTGGTACGACTTTATCAATGTTTTCCAACACAATCATTCCAGTGTCATTGGTAGAGAAAGCACTATCAAAAGTGTCCTTCTTAATTCTGCTCACTTTCTGTTTCTTTTCGCTAAGTGAATTAACCCATTTCGGACTGTGCCTCTTGGCTCGCCGTTCACAGTATCCTTCTTCTTAAACTGGTTGTCTTTCATTCTTTCCTTCGCAGATTTAGTAATCTCCATGACACTTGCTGCTGTTTGTTGATCCATTCTGTATCTGAATTGGTAGATCTATGTAAAATCTGAAGTACTCTGTTTCTTGCACAATCTGTTAGCACACTTTATCTATTCAAGCTGAACAGTTTTTCATTTCATCACAAGTGGTCAGTTTTTATTGTCGCCATGGAGCCAAGTGTATTGACATGTCATAACGTGAGAAAATTGTACGCCAAAATCACGATCACCACAGGAAATGGCGGTATTTTATTTGGCGCGCTTTTCACAATTTTTCAAGTTATTCAACGTGCTGTTTTTGATATCTAAATCATAGCGATATAAATTATATCTTTACACGGTATTATATGTTTTGAATCATTCCAGTTGTCTTTCGGGTATCTGGCATTGAGTTTTCTTTATTTTATATCTAATTGATATCTAGTTGATATCTAAAATGTAATGGATATCATTACTGTTCTATTATAAGATGTGTTAGTGATTAATGAAGAAAGTGACAGGTGTTATATTTTACACATTTATAAATGACCTTTCATTGTAAAGAAAATGGTCTTGATATCTGTTGACTGTCCTCCTTGAATGCTACTTTCCCTGTCCGATCTTTTTATATTTCTTGATATCTGGATGTCAAATATCTGATACCTCGAATAAAAATTTAGATATCTAAAATTTTAAAGGATCAATGGTTTACTCCACATGTGACATATAGCGTCTGTTGTGGTTATATTAATTATTTAATTAAATTTATCAGCATTCTTATTTCAGGTAATTGTTGAATATGAGCTTTTTAGTGAAATTAATTATTTTTTTAGACTTTAATCTCGTTAACACGGATACAGATTTTTCTTTCTTATTTAGGTTACACTAGTTGATCATTTATGGTAACAGCTCATAAAATAATATTGTTTAAATCATAATGTATTATAGCAGGTGACCTAATGGGATTATGGTGAAAATTTCATGAAGATTCAAGCGAAAATGGTGGAGTTATTACAAAAATACTATGTGGTGTATAATCTCTTTAATATGTACTTTTATTCAGAACTTGTGTAATAACAGCGATACACTGACTCCACACATTTCAATAATTTCACTTCTGCATTTGATGGAAGCTTAATTTGGTCTTATTTTACAGGTATTGCATAGAGCTATTGTATATATTGTTGTAAATGAAATTGCTTAATTTGTTTTGGTTCTTCAGGTCTCACACCTCTATTATCTCCCCTGAAAGCTCACGGACCTAGAGGCAAAAGGAAAACAGAAAATAATTCTATTTTTATTTTTGGTTGTTCACTTGTTGCTCTGGCTTCCGCCAAGTCACTAAGTACCTTCTTTGTGCCTTTTTAGGCTATTATTTTGTATTTATATATACACGAGCATCTTTGCATTTTACTTATATTGCCGATTAATGCTGCCTTTTTGGTTAGAGAACAGTTCATGGCGGGGATTTCTTTATTTACACTGACCTGTTTTATTGGGATGACAGTAGGGTAAGTGTGAGGTGTGGTGCACTCTAGAACCTGGTTAAAACCCCCAGCGGCCTTTTTTGCCACTGGCCGTTCCAAGGCGGTAGCCCTATTGTCAACTCTTTTGCGTTTGTGATGTCTTATTTGGCCTTTTATTCATCTTTAAAGTTGTTCTTTGTTTCTGTGTGTGTTTGTGGTTGACTGTCGTCCTTGAATTCTAATTTTCCTGTTCGATTTTTATATATGGGGTTGAGTATCTTGTTTGATCCAGCCCTTTTAAGGACCACCTCATTCCCGATTCAGATATTGTCAAGTGTCATCCCTGTGTACTGATATAGTGGTATTACACTAATTACTTATGCTTCATATGTTTTCTGAATCTATGTACTGATACAGTGATATTACACTAATTACTTATGCTTTCTATGTTTTCTGATTCTGTGTACTGATATAGTGGTATTACACTAATTACTTATGCTTTATATGTTTTCCGTTTCTATGTACTGATATAGTGATATTACACTAATTACTTATGCTTCCTATGTTTTCTGATTCTATGTACTGATATAGTGGTATTATACTAATTACTTATGCTTCATATGTTTTCTGATTCTATGTACTGATATAGTGATATTACACTAATTACTTATGCTTTCTATGTTTTCTGATTCTGTGTACTGATATAGTGGTATTACACTAATTACTTATGCTTCATATGTTTTCCGTTTCTATGTACTGATATAGTGATATTACACTAATTACTTATGCTTCCTATGTTTTCTGATTCTATGTACTGATATAGTGGTATTACACTAATTACTTATGCTTCATATGTTTTATGTTTCTAGATACTGATATAGTGGTATTAATCTTATTATTTATGCTTCCTATGTTTTCTGATTCTATGTACTGATATAGTGGCATTACACTAATTACTTATGCTTTCTATGTTTCTGATTCTGTGTAATGATATAGTGATATTACAACAGTTACGTATGCTTTCTATGTTTTTGGTTCTGTGTTGTGTGCTGGTATACTGACATTACACTAGTTACGGATGCTTCCTGTGTTTTTATGTAATGGTATCCTGTTAATACAGACTAGTTAAGTATGCTTTGTATTTGTTGGCTCTGTGTTGTGTGCTGGTATACTGGTATTAAACTAGTTACGGATGCCTCCTGTGTTTGTGTAATGATATACTGGTATTAAACTAGGTACGGATGCCTCCTGTGTTTGTATGTAATGGTATACTGGTATTAAACTAGTTACGGATATCCCCTGTGTTTGTATGTAATGGTATCCTGGCATTACACTAGTTACGTATGCTTCCTATTTTTCTTGAATCTATGCTGAGTAATGGTATGCTGGTATTACACTAGTTACGTAAGTTTCCTGTGTTTTCCGAGTATGTGTTATATGCTGGTATGCTGATATTATGCATTCTATTTTTTTTGGTTCTGTGCTGCGTTACGGATACCTCCTGTGTTTGTATGTTATGGTATACTGCTAAACTAGTTACGGATGCCTCTTGTGTTTGTATGTAATGATATACTGGTATTAAACTAGTTACGGATGCCGCCTGTGTTTGTATGTAATGATATACCGGTATTAAACTAGTTACGGATGCCTCCTGTGTTTGTATGTAATGGTATCCTGGCATTACACTAGTTACGTATGCTTCCTATTTTTCTTGAATCTATGCTGAGTAATGGTATGATGGTATTTCACTAGTTACGTAAGTTTCCTGTGTTTTCCGAGTATGTGTTATATGCTGGTATGCTAATATTACACAAGTTGCGTATGCATTCTATTTTTTGGATTCTGTGCTGTGTTACGGATACCTCCTGTGTTTGTATGTAATGGTATACTGGTATTAAAATAGTTACGGATACCTCCTGTGTTTGTATCTAATGGTATCCTGGTATTAAATTAGTTACGGATACTTCCTGTGTTTGTTTGTAATGGTATCCTGCTATTAAACTAGTTACGGATGCCTCCTGTGTTTGTGTGTAATGGTATCCTGGTATTACAATAGTTACGTATGCTTCCTATTTTTCTTGAATCTATGCTAAATAATGGTTATCGATTATAACACTAGTTACGTAAGTTTCCTGTGTTTTCCGAGTCAGTGTTATATGCTGGTATGCTGATATTACACTAGTTGCGTGTGCATTCAGTGCGTCTGCCTTGCATTCGGTAGGTCCAGAATTCAATTCCACTGGCCATGTTATACCAAAGACTTTAGAAATGGTAGTAGACAATTGTAACTGTTTTCTGAAAAGCAAGTATGGTGCTATGACAGGTCGACCCGATGTCTGAATAAAATGACTCGGTGGGGTATCATGTTACACAAGGGCGTGGTATCTCAGGTGTGGCAGCACTATATCTGCTTCAAGTAGACTGTAGATACACACAATCACTCACACATAATGTCGAGTCATCGGGTGGTTCTTCACGGAACTCTAATGGTAGAGGGACTCTAATCCTAATAATTAATCACGCCCGCACGTAAGCACGCACTGTATCAGAGAGGAACATACATTTGTCTTGTTTGCCTTTCTAAAAATTACCGTGTTTGCTTGAGAAACCTTCTTAATTCTAGTCAGACTGTCTTTTTAGTTAACACCCCAACTCCTCCCCCCCCCCCCACACACACCCCACTCTCACACACACAAACCCACCGCCTCACACCCCGCCTCAACTTTACATAATATCTAACAGTTTCTGAAATACCACAATTCCTCCAAAATAAAATATATTCTTACGAAATCTACTTGTTTCTACTTTCGTTCCAAATTTGAAGAAATGTCATGAAACAGTCTCCGACATGATCCTTTCTCCTGGAACCCAGCCGAACTACTAATTCAGTACACTGTCATGTTGTATATGTCTGCATATTAAACTTGGTAAATATTACCTTCTATGAAAAATAAATAACCTATAATTTTATTATTTCAAAAGTTGATGTCTGGCCATGGGTTGGGTAGAAGGCGGAGGGGAGGGAAGGTTATGGTAATGTAATATGATAATAATACCTTTGAACAAAATTTAACCAAATTTAGCGTAAAACGTCCATACATGTTAACGGGGGAGGCAAACGCAACATTATTTTTGTCTACGGCCCAATTTGGGTACAGCGTCAAATATTGTGTTACCCTATTGATATGTGTGAAATTCAATAAGATTATGGCGACCTTGTCTTTTTACCTACTGATCGCAACAACAATATGGTTCCTTCTTTAACCAAGGGCAAAGTACCTATGCAATTTCATGATTGTGATTGTTATGGTTTCAAAATTATCACGTTGAATGTGTATTTATATTACATTATGCTGTTAGCTGACCAACATTCGGAGTTCGGAATTCGGAAAGTGGAAGTGAAATTTAATTTTACTCAAGTGGGTATTCGCAGATAAGAGAAGACGATTTAAACTCGTTATTTGGCAATTCCACCATATCTCCAATCAATCGTGACTTAAAGTGACAAAGCAAGAATAGTGCCAACGTATTCTTAGGCGGGTACACTGTGTGTGGTGGGTGGGGGAGGAGACTCGTGTGTGTGCGGGATGGGGGAGGGGGCTCGTGTGGGGTGTGGAGAGGGGCTCGTGTGTGTATGGTATGGGGGAGGGGTCTCGTCTGTTTGTGGGGTGGGGAGGGGGCTCGTGCGTGTGGGGGTGGAGGAGGGGCTCTTTTGGTCTTTTGGTGGGGAAGGGGGATCGTGTGTGTATGGTGTGTGTGGAGGGGTCTCGTCTGTGTGTGGGGTGGGGAGGGGGCGCAAGCACACATTTTTGATGGGGTTTGGGAGGGAGTTCAACGCATAATTTTGCACAATATTTGGAGAAACAAAAACATTATCGTGTTCCATGCTTTATAATGAATGTTAAAGTCGCCATCCCGCCAACAACAGCCAAATTTTACACTATATGTATATCGTTTCTAAACATACTGACGACGAGCTATATATATATATATATATATATAACTTACATATTTTGAGAATCCAAACTCTATAGACACAATATATAATCGGCTCTAACCAGCCAGGACAAACTCCAAAACTGGAACGCCGATTTAAAAAATACCAACTCATAATTCATTTTACGTATGGTCAATCGTGGGTATTTTAAGAACCAGTTAATAAACCTTTACTTATAATCAGCACATATACATTATTATGATCTGAACACCTCGATAGAGTTTTGATAAACGGTTTTGTAGCCTAATTTTCCGTTATTTGGCGGGTTAGTTTCTTTAAAGCTACACAATCCCGATAAAAGGAACACTGGTACTGAAAAGATCGAACGGTTTTACGAATGTTGTACCAAGTGATTACTGTGTACGTGTGGGTTCATATATACAACATGCGCGCTACCAGGCGGTACTGAAGGGGACGCTTCAGGTACGTTGTGAATCGACCACTGGTCTTATATCGGGTATAATAGCGGATTTTAGCAGACGACTTTTGACCACCGAACTGATGAGACCACTCTTTTGTAGAAAGACCTAATACGAAATACAAGTCATTAGAAATTGGGAAGGAAGCTAAAGATGTACTTACTCAAAACAGCCTTATAAGTCCATATTTATATAATCCGAAACAATACCTATAATTAAACGCAGCGGCCTTTTTAAAAAAGACCCTTTCCAACTATCCTGTTGCATCAACGAAACTATTATACAAACAAGTAATCCTCCATTTTTATGTGTGTGTATGTGTGTGTGTGTGCTGTATATTGACACAAAACACAAGGGAGACATTGTTTATCAAAACTGGAATATCGGTAGAGGGGACCCCAACCAAGGGTCATATTTAATGGTAAAGATCGAAATACAGTATTTTAAGTTATTCATGCATGGTTTACACATATTAGTAGATTATAAATCACCTTTTAGTTGTCTTAATTTATGCATGAATTGAAATATTGAAAAATAAAATGGAGAGAGAGAGAGAGAGAAAGTGAGAGAGAGAGAGAGAGAGACAAACAAATAGAAAGAAAGAAAGAGAGAAAGAAAGATGAACATAGAGAGACAGAGGGAGGGAGAAGGTAAGAGACAGAGAAAGAGAGAGAGAAAGAAAGAGAGAGAGAGACAGACAGACAGAGAGAGAGAGAAAGAAAGATAGACACAGAGAGACAGAGAGAGGGAGAAGGTAAGAGATAGAGAAAGTGTGAGAGAGAGTAGAGAGAAAGAAAGCGAGATGGAGGGAGGAGGTTGAAGGAAGGAGGGAGTGTGGGAGGTATTAAGAGAGAGAGAGAGAGAGAGAGTTTGTTTCTATATATAGTCGTATACACATAGGAGCCGGAGGGCCCCACACCCCAATGTTTCGGGATGGGCCTCAGATTTATGTTTTACGGGGAAAATGCAACAAAAAATATATGAATAGCCAACATGAACATTGCAATTCAAATTAACTTATGTAAATCTTTAATTTTCTTTAATTAAGGTAAAAATTAGTGATTTGTAAAGTAATTTTAAATGAAAATAAGCCGGTAGCCATCCTTGAAATTTAACCTAGGAATATCACTTATTTTGGTGCCCGGTGGAATTAACCTCCCTCTCCGCCCTGAATTTTGTTTTGATTTCCTTCCTTCAGTTTGTTGCATTTCCCCCATGTACTAGTATATATTTGTTTTTATGAAAGTAAATTCCCATTTCAACCAAGGCTACAGCCTCTGTGTGCCCCAGTGTGCCCCCGTGTAGCTATGGACCTTAGAAAACCTACACACTATTTAAAAAATACGTTTTGAAAGTAGGATTAGGCGTAATATAAAAAACAACACCTTTTTAAATGTTATATAATGTTGATGACTGCTCAATATATAGTACTCCTTCATAATAAAAGAGTATGAGAGTGGACCTTTGGAAACGGCCGAACACGACAAATACGAAATATTGCAGTCTTGGTTTGATTGAGACTGTTTGACTGTTAAGCTATTTGATTGATAAGCTGTATTGAATTGAGTTATAAGGCACGCCAACACAACAAGCTTAATGACGAAAACAGGAAAACACATAACTATATCTCAAATTTCTGAAATTGTAAAAATGATCTCACAGTGCCTACATGGATTGTTTTACGATGAACAGACATGCTTCATTGTTTTGGAGTGAAAATATTTACATAAACCTAGCAATGTTCGATAGTTTGTTAATGACATGAAAATTAGAGCTTGAAACTACATCGCTTCTCTATTATACTGGCACATTTGAACAATTGCAATATATGGCATAACTTGAAGGAGAATAAATAACGCACGCATGGAAATCGAAACATGTATTGCCGTTTGTCCTATATTTGACAAAATTATGACATATTTACATTCGACAAACATCTACACTGTAGGATAACTGGCTATGCTCGCTATGCCGCATTGGTTGTATTTGTTTCTAACCATCCGAATGTATCCTTCATTCCCCCATGAGGTGCCCCAACTGCAAAATCGTAAAATATATATGTGAATATCTTTGGAAAAGAGCTAACATGGTCAAATCTTTGGAATATTTCAAATGAGAAAACAACTGAAAAACCTAAGCGTTTTTATATGTAATTTTGAAATTATAAAAATCAACTGTATATAAATAATTATGTTTACGATAGCCGTAATCGTTGTTGCTGTTATTCTAAAGTTGTATTAATACATTGTAAGTGTAGTGTTTTTTACTACTATATAGGTATATAAATGTGGACTAGTTAATAGTTTATTATTGTTCACGCGAGTTAAGCTGTATTTAAATTAATATGAATGTATACATGAAAATATTATCTATTCCATGTAAGGGTTCTGGCACCTTCTCTGTATATTTGCGTTGAAAGCAAATCCACATCAAATCAAACTGTTAACATGATATCTGAAACCTTATACATTGGAATACGTTTTCTATTTCATAATGTTATTTGTTGGTATTGTTTCATTTATATATAACATTTCATTATCGATGTCAAATTTATATGTATTTATTGTATCGCCACGGGTCTCAGGAACCATTGGAATTATCTGAATAATCGTATCCATGTTATTTACAATGTTTCACACAAGTAGTCCTACTGAAAACAGCGAACACAATTCCATCATCTATTACTGAAAAAGTAGATATTCAAGTCGAACAGGAAATGTAGCATTCAAGGTCCACAGTCAACAAAACACACGCATAGCAACAAACAACAACTACAAAGATGAATAAAAGGTCAGACATGACGTCACAAAGACAAAAGGGTTGATAGTAGGGATATCACCTTGGAACGGTCAGTGGCAAAACAAAGGCTGCTGGGGGTTTAAACCAGATTCCAGGATGCACTAAAAATAAGTATAAAAGTCGAACAGGAAATGCAGCTTTCATGGAACACTGTAAACCCCAAAACTCTCAAAAAGACAAACTCTCAAAATTCAAAAAGGCAATGTTAATAAGGAATAAAGGCATATGACGTCATACAAACAACAAAAGGGTTGACAACAGGGCTACCGCCTTCGAACGGTCAGTGGCAAAGGGTTTAAACCAGGTTGTAGGGTGCACCAAAAGACAATAGCCTAGAAAGCCACAAAGAAGGTACTCAAAGACTTGGCAGAAGCCAGAGCAACAAGAGAATACACCACTGAGGGCACGACAAGACAACCTCGGCTCTTACCGTGTTGTCATCCCAATACAACGGGACAGTGTAAATAAAGATATCCCCGCCAGGTTATATTGTCTAACACACAAGGCAACATTAATAGACAATATAAGTATAACACATAAATGATCATGTATTTATCACATATAAAAAAGCAGCCTAGAAAGCCACAAAGCAAGTACTCAGTGACTTGACAGAAGCCAGAACACCAAGAGAACATAAGATAGGATTTAAGACAAACATCAAACGCTAACGTTCTATGAGGATTTAGGTAGACGTCATCATAGGGTCCATAATCTGTCCGGTCAACGCACAATCAAAGAGGAAAGCTTAGTGGAGAGCTGTAAATGGGTCAACATGCAGTGCTTTTCAATATACTAAACAAGTTTAATAAAGATTACCAGATAGTTACCTGTTTTTACACTCGTAATATTCCTTCCCATTTTCCACACCATATCCGGTAACAACGAGACTGTGATCGATTGCCGCGGGATTGCACTTTTTCTCGTCATAAACACCGCTTTTATAAAACTGAAACCCTGAAAAATATGTATCAGTATTCATCAAAAAGAATCTTCTACTAAGTCGGCATTTGTAAAAAAGCGATAAAGATAATAACGTATCAGTGAGAGTTGGTTACTGATTGACAATCATTCTTAATTCAACAACCCCTATGTTTTGTTAAAATACATGAATGATATGTCAAAGTAGATATGAAAACCGAACAGGAAAAGCAGCATTTAAGGACGACAGTCAACCACAAACACACATAGAAACAAAGAACAACTTTAAAGATGAATAAAAGGCAAAGTAAGACATCACAAATACAAAAGGTTGACAATAGGCCTACCGCCTTGGAACTGTCAGTGGCAAAAAAGGCCGACTCCAAACGGTTATTGGGCGAATAAGTCAAACTATGTCAGGGAGAAAAATGTAAAAGAATGCCAACAGGGTTGACCGTTTTGAGAATGGGCAGTAGCACAAAAAGGCATTGGGGGTTCATGTGTGAAAATATCACGCCTATATATGTATATATAATTATACTGAAAGGAAACAATAAACGTATACTGGGTATTTCTGCTATATATTGTATGTTTAATATGCTACTGCTAATCGAATGGTACAGAGCAACATTAGGCCTGTCCTTTCGGAAAGACGTTTAGAACAGCTCTGAACACACCAATGGTAACCCCTTTAAAGTTTCATTATCGACAGAATGCGCTCAAGCAGGTGAACAAACTTATAGGCTTTACACGTTGCAATCACTTAACATTAAACACAATACTGAAATGGATTGATTTTTTCAAGTGAAACTTCAACATTTATGAATTTCGTGTAACAAAGTATACTTTAATTAAAAGGTATACTACTTGACAGAGTTGTCCCTTCTGTAATTATATGAAGCCCCTTTTTGTACAAGTAAGTATAAAAATCGAAAAGGAAATGCAGCTTTCACAAAACACCCCAAAACACGCAAAAAAACAAACAAGTATGGCAATAGTAATAATAAAGGCATATGACGTCACAAACACAAAAAGGGTTGACGATAGGGCTACCACCTTGAAACGGTCAGTGGCAAAAAGGCCGCTGGGTTTTTTAACTAGGTTCTAGGGTACACCAAACCTCACACTTACCCTACTGTCATTTCAATTAAACGAGACAGTGTAACTAAAGAAATCCCCGCCATGAACCAACAAGGCAGCATTAACTGGCAATATAAGTAAAACACAAAGATGCTCGTATATATCTAAATACAAAAAAAAACAATAGCATAGGAAGCCACAAAGAAGGTACTCGACGACTTGGCAGAAGCCAGAGCAACAGGAGAATAATCCATTGAGGGCACGACAAGACAAGACCGCAGACAAACATCAAACGTTACCGTCCTTTAGGGCTTTAGGTAGACGTCATCTTAGGTTCATCATACAATTAAGGAGGAAAGCATAGCGAACTGTAAATGGGTCCACCACCAAGCATGCAGTACGTTGCTAAATGATAGGGTCTTAACCTCTTTTGATAAACCTTTTAACACGTTTAACAAAGATAGTATGAAAGTCATCATGACCAAGAATCATACGAAGCTTGTAAATCACATCACCATAGATGTCAGTTTGTGATAGTCCTTGTCGCAGAAGAGTTCTTACATTACTTAAAACACGTTGAGATATATCTGGAATATTACGTGGAATTATGTGTATATACTAGTGTACTATAGGCAATTGTTTGATTATACGTTTCTTTTTCCTTTCAGTATATATATATATAGGGAGAAATATTTGCGAACAACCAAGGACAGACAATCTTCGAACGAACTACGGCAGGGCGCCAAGCTATGGTGAGAGACACAGAAATCAAACGTATGCATTCCCTTCCTATAAAGGATAGCTGCAACACGCGCTGATATCTCTAGATCATAACACCCTCGTCTGGAGGCACAATTAACATCTACACGCATACATAAAATTATAGCTCATATGAGTGGGATCATATTTAGGGATTGAACACACACACGCTATATTAAGACACTGACAACGAAAGGTGCCGGATTACTAGGATGCTGTGAATTCAGTAAATGGTGTATAATAAACGGAGATAATTTGAACTCACAACGGGAACTTTCGAAATTTGAGATCTAAGAGATTCACGTTCACAAAGCAGAGCTATCACAACCTGACTTCTATGGTGATGTGATTTATAAACTTAGTAAGATTCTTGGTCATGATCACGTTCATAATATCTTTGTTAAACTTGTTAAAAAGTTTATCAAAAGAGGTTATGACCCTATCATTTTGCAACGCATTGCATTCTTGGTGGTGGACCCTTTTACAGTTCGCCACTATGCTTTTCTCTTTAATTGTACGATGACCGGACAGGCTGTGGACCCTATGATGACGCCTACCTAAAGCCCATTGGGACGGTGGCGTTTGATGTTTGTCTATGGTCTTTCTTGTCGTGCCCTTGACGGTTTTTTCTCTAGTTGCTCTGGCTTCTTCCAAGTCATTGAGTACCTTCATTGTGGCTTTCTAGCCTATTGATTTTTTGTATTATATTTACACGAGTATATTTGTGTTTTACTTATATTGACTATTGATGCTGCCTTGTTGGTTAGAGATTAGATCATGGCGGGGATTTCTTTATTTACACTGTCCTGTTTTAATGGGATGACAATCGGGTAAGTGTGAGGTTTGGTGCACCCTAGAACCGGTTTAAACCCCCAGTGGCCTACTTTGCCACTGACCGTTCCAAGACGGTAGCCCTATTGTCAACCATTTTGTGTTTGTGATGTCTTTTGCATTTATTATTACTTTATTTAGAATTGATGTCTTGTCTGCTCTAGGTGGAAAGATGGCCCATGCTATAGATAAATTTATTTCACGTAAAAACACACAACAACTTTGAGTAAAACAGTACAAAACTTTTCGGACATAAACGGCACAATTTCACAATCGCCCACATGATGCACGCATGCCGTTGAGTCAATGCGGGTAGTAATATTTGTTTATTTCTAGAGGCTAATCCGTCTGTATAGTGACCAAAATCAACGTACCTTGATGTGACGCATCTACTGCCGTGACGATATGGCCGATCATTGCAACGGCTTGTTGGAGCGCGGTTTCGTTCGCTTTTGGTAGGTCAACAAAACCCGTACATGTTGCGCCTATGTTTGCTTTTTTGTACTTGCATGTCCAAGACTAAGGGTTAAACAAAACGATTACATATATACATATGGCACAGAAACAGGTTTGTTTTCGTGGTTACATTATGCGTCAGTTCATGTGTTTATTGAGTGGTTCTAATTTACTTTCGTTGTCGCTCCTATCTTTAATACTATGTAAACATAGATATCAGGATTGCCTCATTTTAATAAATTAATTTCACGCGCGCGCACGCACACACACAATCGCGAGCGTATACACTTAACGCGTATACATATATAATTTACGCTTCGAGCTCGCTCACACACACACATATTGTGACTTAAACGTTTATCGGCCAATCAGCGAGTTATTTAAAAATACACTGTTTACACAGCGGGAAATCCATCAAATTTTATAAAATAATAAATACTGTAAAGTGGATTCCTTGGAAGCAACAAACACAAACAAGAGATAAAGTGGCAGACTCGATTTTATTGAGTCTGTTCATGAGAGGTAATGTAAAGTGCAACAATTCTCACGTCTCAATAAGTTGTAATAATCACATTGCTCCGTAAATAAGAATTACATGGTAAGTGACGTAGAATTTCAGCCATATTTTGGCGAGTGTAAGAAAAGTGATATATGCGAGCCACAGTGATGAATGCGAGCCTGTGGCGAGTATTTATAACTTTTCGACGCGAGCAAAAATACAAGTTACTAAACATGTGATTTTGAATCATGCACATTGTTTAGATAACATAATTTACCTGAAATTCATGACAACAACAACAACTCACGTCTGCTTCGGTCAAAATACAAATGGATGAGTTTTGTCAATGGAAATAACTTGATGTTTAATGCCAAAAACTGTTTCCTGCTTTAAGTACGTTTATATCGATAATAAATGTAAATAAATACTGATAAAGGTGATCCTTTTGGAGCAACAAACGCAATTAAGAGAATAAAGCAGAGACTCGGTTTTATTGTGAGAAATAATGAAAAAAGCAACAACTCTCACGCCCCCTAGCACCGGCTTAAGCGGTATTCTACTTCAAAGGCACCTATATTGGGCTCGTTGGTCCCAAAGGACCAGTAAAATAACACTACTGATTTGTAGCACGGGGAGACCTTTTACAGCCGCCACACTGCACTAAACGAACGCTAGTGTGAATGTTAATAAATACTGATAAAGGTGATCCTTTGGGAACAACAAACACATTTAAGAGAATAAATCAGCATACTCGGTTTTATTGAGTCTGTTCATGAGAAGTAATGAAAGAAGCAAAGTTAAACATAATGTTTACATATGTAGTTCAAATGGTAAATTTGTGACGCTTTATGCCATCGAACAATAGCACATGTACCCAATTACAGCACAATACAGCAGTTGGGCGGATCATATTACAATAGTAGGATGTAGATGTATTTGTATAGTAGAAAAAATCGTTGCATGATAAAGCTTCATATTCTGATTTACTTTTTGAAAAACTGATTTTATCTACAGTTATCTACTTATAACAGTGACTCATAACGCAGCTTATGTCAAACCTTAACGCTATGACCAGTGTGGCGAAACCACGTGACTTTTAGATCGGTTTCACAAAAATTGTAAACAAAACGTTCGATTCAGGTAGTTGTTCGCTTCATAACTTTCTTAATAGTTATCCAATTTTAATAAATTAAAGTGCACAAACTCTTCCAAAGTGCGCTCTTTCCTCCGCTCTGAAAGGTAATTCGATTTATAAAATTCTTTTTGAGATAAGCCCTCCCAAATTCTTGGAAACGAAATAAAGCTATGACATTCTACATTTTGGGAGGGCTAATTTCCAAAAGCACTGAATGAACCAAAGTGCATTTGGATCCGTTGGAAGCAACAAACACAAACAAGAGATAAAAGTAGCAGACTCGTTTTTATGAAGTCTGTTCATGAGGGGTAATGTAAGTTGCAACATCTCTCACGTCTCCTAGCACGGCTTAAGCGATATTGTACTTTAAAGCCACACAGATTGGGCTTGATGATCCCAAAGGACAAATACATAATAAAACTGATTTGTAGTCGGGTCGCTTTTTACGGCCGCCTCACTGCACTAAACAAACGCTAGTGTGAATGTCAATAAATACTAAAAATGGTGATCCCTTGGAAGCAACAAACACGAACAAGAGATAAAAGTAGCAGACTCGGTTTTATTGAGCCTGTTCATGCGGGGAAATACCAAGTGCAACCCCTCTCACGCCTCCTAGCACCGGCTTAAGCGATATTCTACTTTAAAGCCATAAAGATTGGGTTTGATGACCCCAAAGAACCAGTAAGCAATAACATTACTGATTTGTAGTTGGGGCGACATAACTTAAAGTTATGAAGAAAATCCTACCTGAATCGAGCGCTTTGTTAACATTGTTTTGTCGTGAAACCGATCAAAATGTCACGTGGTGTCGCCACCCTGATGAATGTACTCGATCAACGACCTTATCAACGATTGTCAGTCAAATGGGAAAGATTTTACTAATATGACGAATATGCGTCTAAATGTTACATACCCCAGGATTAGTCACGTTGTATGGATATGACTGTTCGGTGTCGATGCCACCATTTTCCTTACGTACTTAAATGCATCATCCATAAAACCACCTTCACAGCCTTGATTTCCTGAAAAATACTACTTAATATGGACTTGAAATTGGCCATGATAAATCTGCATATTATTCATTTCAGAGAGATTAGCTTATGCTTGTGTTGGGAAGACATATGGAATGCAATACAGTCTTTACATTTAAGGCAATGTCAGCACGTACATATCAAGCAAAATCCTGTGCTACCCATGGAACTTTCGGTGACTTGCAAACGTGGGAAATTTAGGAGAATCAGACATGGATTAGGCTGTTCCGACTGGACCATTAAAGACCATTAAATAATACCACTACCGATTTGTAGTCGGGGCGACATTTTACGCCGTATACATATATGTAAATATAAGACATAAATAAGGCTCAATCTCAGAATCTCAGTGACGTCATGAACATGCAAACCTCTCAAAACGATGTTTTACATAATAAAAATATACATATATCGTATACGAGGGCTGTTAGGGAAGTGCTAAAACATATCGATTTTCTACGAATATAACAATATATGGACAATACATTCGGCTTTCTTGAAGTTTATTGTTAAAGCATTGCGTTGTATATACCGCGTAAGTAATGCAATGTTTGTTTGAAATCACTGACCGTTTCAATTTATTTTTAGAACATAATATGCAATGAGATGCAGCCCAGTTTTGGACAATTGGTAAGCTTATGAAACTGTGAATGCAAATTGTGAATGCGATTCTTACAACACCTTCGAATTTAATATGCAACCTGTCGGACTCCAAAAAAATCGGACAGGTAGAATTCAAGGAGGACAGTCAACCACAAAACACAGTAACAAACACGCAAACAGACAAACAAGAAGGCAAAAGTAATAATAAATGCAAACGACATCACAAACACAAAATGGTTGACAATAGGGCTACCGCCTTGGAACGGTCAGTGGCAATGTAGGCCACTGGGGGTTTAAACCGGTTCTAGGGTTCACCAAACCTCACACTTACCCTATTGTCATCCCATTAAAACAGGACAGTGTAAATAAAGAAATCCCCGCCATGATCTAATCTCTAATCAACATGGCAGCATCAATAGGCAATAGAATAAATACTGATAAAGACAATAAAGGACCAGTAAAAAATAACACTACTGATTCGTAGCACGGGGAGACTTTTTACAGCCGCCACACTGCACTAAACGAACGCTAGTGTGAATGTTAATAAATACTGATAAAGGTGATCCTTTGAGAGCAACAAACACAATTAAGAGAATAAAGCAGTAGACTCGGTTTTATTGAGTCTGTTCATGAGAAGTAATGAAAGAAGCAACACTTCTCACTCCCCCTAGCACCGGCTTAAGCGGTATTCTACTTCAAAGCCACATATAAAGGGCCTGTTGGTCCCAAGGTTGTTTTCATAGTAATCTGCCTATTATTGCTCAAATATCGCTTCTATAAGGAATACCTTGTTTTTCGGAACAGTCCATTACATCTTGTTCTGACAAGTCTACAAGAATGCCAGTCTTCTTCTTATGTTGACCCTCTAAGGCCCCTGTTGCAGTAAACGCCCAGAAGCTTCCACATTGTCCCTGTGGGGTGAAACAAAGGTAATTATCATGCATTAATAACTACGGCAACTTTGTGTGAGAACAGAGAGTTTCTAAGTTATGACTCCGTACATGAGACTTCAAGGTCTCACTAAACAGTTATCTTGCGACCAACGGTAGGAACATTTAGCGCTTAAAATCTTGTTTATTTCTTGAAATGTGCAAATATCTGATATTTTTGTTCCAGGTGACAAGAGCGAAACAAGTTCATTCTTTCATACAGATTTGGATACGCCTCTATGTTATTTTTTGAGTCCAGATCTGAGAATCTCATGCTGGGATACATTTGAAAGTGAAAGTGAAATGGAAAATCCATCGGGGTCTCTACAAACTATGGATATATTATTTGTTTTGAAAGCAAATTGGACAGTCCCTTATTTTTGCTGGATATTTCGATCAACAGCCATTAAGTTTCACAACGAAAACATGTTATAGAAAGGAAGCTGTACAGTACAGCCTTTTACATATGCAGAGCAGTGCAAAAAAATGTAATAAAATACCTATAATGTAACATCAACCGATCTTGTAATAAAAAACAACTGATAACGTAAAATTTACCAATAATGTAATACAATTTCATATTCTCCAACCATTTCTCAACTAAGTTTCAGGCCAGGTGATGTCAATAGCTGCAATACCAAAATTCAATGATGTTACAATGTCAGTTGTTTGGAGTTACGAGAGCTGTTTGTATTACATTATCAGCAGAACGGTTTTACTTTATCGGTCGAAAAAATAGTATTACATTATCGGACAAAACGTGTTACAATATCAGTTTGAATTTTTTTTATTACATTGTCGGTGAAATGTCTTTACAATATCGATCAGGAATTTTATTACATTATCGGTGAATTGTATCGGTCGTTGTTACATTATGAGTTGTTCTATTTACAGTATCGGTTAATGTTACATTATAGGTATTTTATTACATTATTGGCTGATGTTACATTATATGTATTTTATTACTTATCGGTCGTAACAGATGTATAATAACGTTGTGTCAAAATGATTTTGCTAAACCTGGTTGCCAACTTCGGTTACGTATCCCTTGGCACGCCAGTCTACGCTCGGCGGTAAATTGACCAATGAGAGGGCTAATCCGGTGTCACGGGACCGTTCTAAATCTGGTTTGAAGCCAAGCATGGTTTGTTGGTATTCTCTAAGTGTCTGTAATGATAATTACTAAACTACAATATTTTCTATTTTTATTAAGTCATGTTGTATACATAATTAAAGTAGATTTCACAAGAAAACGTCAAAACGTTAGAATCTCTTGATAAACCCCGTAACATTAACTGCGTTGTTACTCGGGACTTCGATGTTTTCCTTTTTAGAAGCCTCTATTGTAACTTGCGTATTTTCCGCTTAATTCACAATGAATTCATAATATTGTTGCCCGATGGCCACTGCAACACCGCACACAATAGAGTGTAGCGTGTAAGAATATACATGTACAACATGTCGAATGTATCTTTATTTTTTATATAAATGCTTGTAATCCCGGGAGAGGTCTTACATAGGTGTAGCCTGTTATCCAATCCCAATCATTACTTGAATAAAATACTGTTTACATTATGTAATCTCGGATTCCTACATCTTCTAACAATACTAAAAATGTGGAATGTATTTCTTTTATATAAATACATGTAATCATTCATGTAATCTCGGATTACCTACCTATTTTAAAACATTTACAATACTAAACATTATTTAGAGTAAAACACAGTGTGAAAGGAGACATTTGGAAATCGCAGTACACTATACATATACAAAAGATAGTGCCTTCTTGGTCAGATTGAGACTGTTCATGAGCAGTAGTGACAAATGCATGCAACCGTTCATGCCCTCTAGCCCCGGGTTGAGCAGAATTCAATATTTAAAATGTCAATAGACATTGCCAATAAATTTTAGTCATCCCAAAGATGGCATGCATATGACGGTAAATATAGAACCTTCAATGCTGTATTTTCATACCATTCCGTGGCCAGCGGCGTATGTTCCCAGTTTTTAACACAATGCTTTGCTCTATACGAAAAAACAATTGGCGAAATGAACAAAATGCAATTTAATTGGGAGCAGTGTTTACCATTTATCTCTTGTGTGTAGGCCATATGATATATGTCGTATTATTTACTGTATGTTTAAGTCTACCTCAGAACCAGATTTCTATTCATTATATTATTGACATTGATGTGCATATTTGTTTGTGTCGATGTCATCTTAAGGTATATACAATATATAGAGGATATTTGTTGTTTTGGAGTGAATAACATATTTTATTTCATCGAGAAGTGAGAAACTTTATATTTTCACGAATGCGAAGCATGAGTGAAAATATAAAAGTTTTCTCACTTCGAGAAGAAATAAAATATGTTATTCACGACAAAACAACAAATTTTCTTTTTATTTTATGATTTTACAAACAAAAATTTAAGCAATTTCAGTAACTAAACCGTTTTACACACGCTTCTTTCCAAGTCACGATGACGTAACGAAACGTTACCTTTTTTGAAACCATTAACGTCACAGAAAAAGGTAATTAAATAAACAGTGGATTTAACAGTATAACAGTAGGAATATCTTCTGATCCGTGTTATTTGTGTTGGTTGAACATTCACAAAGTAGTCCCGGCAGCTACTGTGGAAATAAAACTCTATATTCCGCAGTGTGGAATAACGCTTTTATTTCACTGATAAATCACAGTATTTCATTGCTTATCATAAAATAAATAGAGAATAATCAACAGTCTCAATGTGATACGAAACATATGTCACGAGAACACGTTGTAATTCGGTTAAAAAACTCGTTCTTCGAACTCACAACGTGTTCGAGTGACATATTTTTCGTATCTCACTGATACTGTTGATTATCTTTGGGAGAGTGGGGACTGCTCTACCCCTAAAGCTGGTTGACTGTGTGAAATGAAATAGGGACTAAAAACTATCCTTCTGTGTTCACCATACAACCAAAGGTCTCTTAAAGAGTCATACTATTATATATAAAACAAATACTTGCTAACTGTGGGTAATAACGGTTACTTGGTCAAACATAATAATATCTACGAGTTATCCTTATCAATAAACTTTGAGTGTGGGGACTGCCCTACCTCTAAATTGTTTGTAATCCTCCTGTTGTCTGATATACCTAACATTTATAATCATGGCATCCGGTTTCGGTACGCCAAAGAGTTTTCTCAATAAGAATTCTGGATTTAAACCCAAAAGGTCACGTAAAAGTCCCGGTTCATTGATCAATCCATGCACAAAATGTGATATTGAACTAAAATAAGATGATGACTATTTGGTGTGTGATGGCTGCTTCCTAAGATGTTGCTTAATATGCACGGGAATGACGAAAACTGCTTTCAGCTGTGTCCAAAATGGGGAATTTGAGGATTTTACTTGGTACTGCAAACCATGCAAGGCTACTACACCCACTTTGGAAAATATAACTAGCATGCTAAAAAATATGCAAACAATTCAAAATGAAAGAATTTCGGTCGTTGAAAATAGAGTTGATCAAATTGCATTCAACACAACTAAGGAAATCGCTCAAAAAATGGAAGGGGTTAAAAAAGAGGTAGTCTCAGACATTAGTGAGGATGTAAACAAATTAGTGGAATTGAGATTTAAAGAAATGGAAGACTGAAAGAGAAGAGAATTGAACATTGTACTCTTTAATTTGAGTGAATCTAACAATGTAGATAAGGAAGCAAATATCCAATCTGATAAAGATAAAGTGCTCTGTATTGCCCGCAGTCTAGGCTTAGATGACCTATCAATAGTAGCCATATACAGGTTAGGAAAGCAAACACCTGGGTCCAAAAGAGTTACCAAGGTAATTCTGGATAATAAAAAACAAAAGAAGTTTTTAATAACTAATGCCAGATTTATAGCAACAAAAGTAGATGATGAGTACAACAGAGTAATCATCAGTGGAGACCTAACAGAAGTGCGAAGAATAGAGAGGAGGAAAGCTAGGACCGAGGCTGCCCCTAAGGTGAATGATCTGGTGACTGAGGATATGGAAATACAACCAAGTCAGCCTAATCAGCACATTCTTACTAGTCAACATGACTCGGGACACATTCTGGACAATTACTTCAGGGGCGCCAATATATCGGAGAGTAATATTGAACACTTACCAGGTGATCTTACGATAGTTGAACAGCAACAACCTGAACATCCACATCTAGACAACCCATATCTCTCTGACACTTTAGGCCTTGAAACTACAATTGTGGGCGGGTTAACCCAATTACGACCTAACATGGATAATGGTTTTTCATCTACATCTAATGGTGATGAAGAATATCCTGGATTACCTGGATTACATGGACACTAGGACAAAGATTTTAGTCCGTATGGAGGACGTGTTTTTAATAAATCAAATACAGTGGTCAATAAGGTGGGCAGTTTGAGTGTTCTGTATACAAATGTTGATTGCTTAACCAAAGAGAAAAAATCTGAGCTCTCATCTTTAATTAATTCTAATCAGTATGATATTATTGCCTTATCTGAAATTTTACCAAAATATTCAACTATAGTCCAGTGTGAAGACTTCTTTCAAATTGATGGCTTTGATATGCATACCTCAGACCTACATTCAGGTAGAGGAGTAGTAATTTATACAAAAATAAGCTTAAATGCAATCTTGGTTGATACTGACTCTGATTTCAAAGAATATGTATGGTGTGAAGTAAGACTCCACAATACAGGTAAACTTATAATAGGTTGTGTATATAGAAGCCCCAATAGTGACTGTGCAAATAATCTCAAACTGCCTGGCCTTTTTGGCAAAATTTTATCAAATGTGTATTCCCATGTGTTAATTATGGGAGACTTTAACTTTAAAGAAATCAAGCGGGATCTTATGAGAACCACCTGTGGGTATGAGCACCCAGGAAATGTCTTCTTTGAAAGTATCAGAGATAACTTTCTGTTTCAACATGTTGTTGAAACAACCAGATATAGAGCTGGTGATTAACCCTCTTTAATTGACCTCATATTTACAAATGAGGAAAATATGATTGAATCAATCAACTATGACCCAAGTCTTGGGAAAAGTGACCACATAATGCTAAACTTTAAATTCAATTGTTATTTCGACCTTGAAGTCAACAATACACAAAAACTGAACTTCCACAAAGGTGATTATACTCAATTGAACAGTGATTTGGATGATGTCGATTGGAACGATGTGATAGGGGAAAAACCAATAACTGAGGCCTGGAGTAGCTTTGCTGAAACCATTATCAATCTATTAGAAAAATCCATACCAGTGAGCAGAGTCAATCCACGGTCAACCAGAAATAACCCTATTATAGATAAAAAATGCAATCAAAATCATCACAATAAAGCACAGAAAATGGACAAAATATAAACACTGTAAAAATGAAAGGAACTATAACGAATATAAATTAGCAAGGAATAATGTTGTCTATGAGATGAGAAGATGTAAATATGACTATGAAAAGGATTTGGCAACAAAAATCAAAACTGATAACAAACTATTCTGGAAATACGTCCGATCAAACACCAAAACAAAAATTTCTGTTAGTAACTTAGAAAATACCATTGGCGGTATAACGAGGAATGACAACGAAAAAGCCGAAGTACTAAATAACCACTTTGTATCTGTATTTACTAACGAAAATATTGATATTATACCAATACTGGAAGAAAAACCAAACTGTTCTAAATTAATAAACATTAAAAGTACAGAGGAAATTGTCAACAAACTATTATTTCAAATCAGGTCTTCTAAATCACAAGGACCAGATAATCTCCACCCTCAAAAATTCAAAGAATGTGCGAATACATTGACTGCACCACTTACAAATCTCTTTAAGAAATCCTTGGATGAAGGAAAATTACCAGAAATATGGAAAACAGCCAATCTGACTGCAGTCTTCAAATCCGGGAAAAAGGCTAAGCCGGAAAATTATCGACCAATCAGTCTTACACCGATATCCTGTCGGATAATGGAAAAAATTGTTCGAATAAAAATGGTTGACCATTTAATCGAGAACCAACTATTATCAATTCACCAACATGGTTTCAGACGGGGCTGCTCCTGTGCTACTCAGTTATTGGAGTGTCTCGATGACTGGTCAGAGGCAATTGATTGCGGTGAAGAAGTCGATGTCATTTATCTGGATTTTAAAGCGGCCTTCGACAAAGTACCCCATAAAAGCTTAATGAGTAAGGTTAAATCTATGGGAATAACTGGTAAACTTTATGACTGGATAGAGGACTTTTTAACAAATAGAAAACAGAGGGTGATGGTCAATGGGCAGGTCTCAGAACTCAGGGATGTCACAAGCGGGGTTCCCCAGGGCAGTGTTCTTGGGCCTGTTTTGTTTCTTATTTATATCAATGACCTCCCAGACGCCATGTCCTGCACCGCAAAACTTTTTGCTGACGATACTAAACTGTATACATGCATAAATAGCCCATAGCGTGAGATAGACTTACAAGACAGTATCTTCACTGCATGTGAATGGGCTAAAAAATGGCAAATGATATTTAATGCTAAAAAGTGCAAACACCTACATATTGGTAATAATGATGATGAATCCAATGTATTCTACATCAAGGATAATTCGAATAAAATAGAAGAAATTACCAAGGTAATACATGAAAAAGACCTGGGAGTAACATTTGACTCAAAATTAAAGTTCTCCTATCATATAAGTGGTAAAGTATCTAAGGCCAATAGAAACCTCGGTCTAATATATAAAACTTTCACATACATGGATAGGGAAATGTTTCTGTGTTTATATAAGTCCCTTGTTAGACCACACCATGAATATGCTACGGTGGTTTGGTCTCCATACCTAAAAAAGGATATAATTGCTATAGAAAATACCTCAGTAACTTTCCGTACCATGCAAGACTCACTATGCTAGGGCTACCAACCCTTGAGTATAAAAGAGAGCGGACTGACGTAATTCAGGTTTATAAAATCTTAAATAATATCGATACAGTTGACAAAAGTAAACTGTTCACTCAGGCCCCTGAGCTTGGAACAAGGGGAAATTCCAAGAAACTATTTAAAAAAAGAGCAATAATTGATATTAGGAAAAATTTATTTGCTTACAGAGTCGTAGAATCTTGGAATAAACTCTCGGACACTGTGACTGAGGCACCCACCATCAATTCCTTTAAAAGTAGGCTAAATAAACATTGGGCAAATCATCCTAATAAATTCAGACCGAAAAACTAAAAAGGAACCGGAAGTCCTTCACTATGAAAAGAAAAAAAAACATAACCACACTGAGAAAACAACAATTTCAAAAAGGGCCTAAGAAACCTTTTGGTTTACACTGGCTTCGACAACAGTAACAACAGTATGAACTGGGAGTCTGGGTCAGCGTGCACAATTATACACAATTTCAAACAGGAATAAACAGTAAAATAAATACATAAGGGGTAAACGAACAAGTTTTAATAGAATAGTCAATATTTTAGAGTGATATTCATCATGAGGAATCAAAACTAATGATTAATTATGGATCTAGGACTGTAGAATCGACAAAAACAGGTCAACAAGAACACGCAGCCGCTTACAAGTCACTTCTCACATCGTCATCAGTGTTTATTTACACACGTCTAGGTCTATATGTGTAATAGAATATTCAGTATGTTATACAAGTGATTTCATCGACAGGGATCAGGAATAGTGGATTTACTAGTCAACAAGAAACTTGTAACACGCTGCCGCTTACACATTGGCTGCTTAGCCTTTACACACGTGTGTACAGTACAGTAGATCTACATGTCACTCACTATCCGAGTCAGACCACAGAGGTAAGATTCGTTTTCTGTTTTTTGGCGATGGTTCTTCGCAACGAGTTTCATCCTTCTTTGAATAAAAGTTGAATGTTCCCCCATTTATCACTGTTGATCCATGAAAAATGGATTGCATCTCTGATTTCGATGTGCTAGCCTGTTGACTGTATGTATAATTTCTTAGCGAAGCCGGAGAGTTCGGTAGGCTTACCAGGTTAAGTTGATGCTGTGGATTGGCAGTTTTTGATGGCATTATCATGTTTGATGCGGGATTGGGTTCCGTTCATGTAGATGTATTATACAATGCAGAAGTGATTTTTTGCTGTTGGGCTTGATTGAGTTTGCTGTATGTGTTGGCACTCCAACATTCTTGTGCCCACTTATTTGTATCGCACAGTTTGCACCAATTCCCAAGTCGTTGCATTTTTGCATCAAGTGTTTACGGACGCTGTGATTGGTTATCTTTCGCGAGTCGTCGATCTCATCACAGTTCATGCGCATCGATTTTACCAACCCGTATATATGGTTTATTCCCATTGGCACAGGTTTAAACCAGGCCGTGTCAGGTTTTGGGTTCTGCACATGATTTACCGAAAGGAAGAATGCATCTTCCGGACCATTCATTGTGATTGGGCGCTTTTCTTTGTACAATTTGTAAGCCTTGACAGGACATCGATTTGGATTTTCCTTATTGTTCCAGGCCTTAGGTTTGAATTTCCACGTATTTGATGGATCTCGACCTGTTCTGGTTTTTGTCTGCCTCTCCTTGATATATTCAATATACTCATCCCCATCTTCGTCGACATGGAGTTCAATGTCACCCCATTTCAGGATCTTTTGTTCGCGTCCAACTCTCATTCCCATTACAAGTGAAAATGTTACATGGAGTAGATTTGTAACTTGGATGGCGTTTTCAGTGCCAAGTTGTCCGCACTTAAACAGATTATCAATATCATTATCTGTCCGTTCATCAGACTCATGAATGAGGCTTGCAGCCATATCCTTGTGATTTCAGAAATGTTAGTTTCGCTTTCATGGCACTGTTTGTGTGGTTGAATTGTGGATTTTTACTTACGGCATGGGTATAACCCTTGTTGCGCAGGTATCTCTCAATGCTGGATAAAAAAAACCTCACTGTAGACGGTTTGTATTCCGTATTGTCAGGTTTTTTAATGATGGCAACAAAATGTCCAATTAATATGTCCAAATCGCTTATTGGAAGGCTTTCTAATGCCCGAAACCCTCCTTGCTCATTGCAGAACGGCCTGAATATGTTCATGTCATGCAGAGTTTTTCTTTTGGTGTTTTCATTCTCCTGGTTCGAGATGAATTTCTGAATTTTAGTTGAATTTACAGTCCCAAAACGATTTCCTGTGGCTGGGATGATTCTTTGAGACGAGACTGGCTGGCCAACATTTGGCATTTCCACATACTCAGAACTTGAAAGAATCCAATTTAAATCCTCAATTTCAAAATTCGACAGAACAGAATCTGATGCCATTCTGATTTTTAACAGTTCGGTTGAACAGACGGCAAACGTAAACAACTTTTTTTTATTTCTTTTTTAAATATTAAATAAGTTTTTTGTTTTGTTATATTTTAAGATTTAATTAATATTTATCAATAATTAAATGAATTTATATATAAAAAAAATAAAATGACAAACAGGAGTAGAAACAGGAACAGGAAGAACAGAACAGAAAGTGTGGAACCAGGAATACTCTTGCTTTTGAAAGAATGAACAAAAGGACAGTTTGTAATCAAAGATCTTAAAAGCAAATCATTTTGTATTCTTATCATTTTATTAGTTTCTGATCTGTGATTTTCACTAGATCAGTTCTGATAAAGAACATAACATGATTTTGCAAAGTCATCACAATAGAGATCTTCACAGAAGAGCATTTCAATGACGAAGTTGATGGTAAAATGAAGAGGAATGTGGAATCTGTTCAGGAGAAAATTATTCAGACATATACTTGAAAGCAATAGCAATCTCCAGTACCATTAAATACAAAATTTGAAAAATGGTAAAAAAGTAGTCCCGGCAAAGTGATATCGTCACTGGTAGAAAATGATATCGTCACTGGTGTGACTATATCACTTTTGCCTGATATTAAAAATATGTCACTGAGAAATCCTTATAAATCACTGATAGGTATATAATAAAATGTATTATCTACAGTCTAGGCATACACGTCGAAAGGAAAGGTAGCTTTCACAGAGCACAGCCAGTAAAACCGCGCATTTAAACAAACAACAATTACGATGTTAATAAGCAAGGCATGTGACATCACTAACACAAATTGGTTGACAATAGAGTTTCCACATTGGAACGGTCAGTGGCAAAAAGGTCGCTGGCGTTAAAACCAGGTTCTAGGGTGCACCAAACCTTACTCTTACCCATTGGTATCCCAATAAAATGGGACAGTGCAAATAAAGACGAACCAGCCAGGTTATATTCTCTAACAAACAATGCAGGATCAATAGGCAATATAAGTATAGTATATAGATAATCATATTTATATGAATATAAAAACAAATATCTAGAAAGCCACGAATATAAATAACTTCTACTACGAACAAGAGCTGTCGGAGAACAGCGCAGCTTGAGTATTCGATTTTTCTGAGAATAATAAATTTATAGCTAGTATATACCACCAGAAAACAAGGCTACAACAATGTGGGGTGGGGTTGGAGCACAACATAACTATGTGTAAGAATTGACCAAAACTACACAGAAATATGTAAAAAAAAAAAATACAAACAAAAAATACGAGTTTTGGGGTGTGGGATGGGGGTGGGAGAGAGGCGGGGTGAATGGTGGTGGGAGTGGGGGTGGTGAGGGCAACATATATGTGTAAGAAGCTATGTAAGAATTCACCAGAACAACAAAAAAATATGTAAAAAAAAAGGGAGAAAAAAAGAAGAAAAAAATGGTGTGTGGGAGGGGGGGGGGGGGTGGAGGGGGCAACATATATGTGTAAGAAGGTATGTGTAAGAAATTATCAAAACAACACAGATATATGTAAAAAAAACAATAAACATTAAATAAAAACATTCGTTTCGAGCTAGTGTGGGGGGGTGGGGGGTGGGGGTGGGGGTGGAGAGGGGGGCTTGGGAAGGGGGCAACATGTTTAAAAATTGACAAAAGCAACACAGAAATATGTAAAAAATAAAAAATAGTTTCAAGTAGGGGTGGGGTGGTGGGGAGCGGGGCTGAGAGGCGGGATTGGGGGTGTTGGGGGGGACATATATGTGTAAGAATTGACTAAAACAACAAAGAGATATGAAAAAAATAGATTATCAAGTGATGGTAGGGTGGGGGGGGGGAGCGGGGGTGAGAGGCGGGAGTGGGTTGTGGCGAGGGGAGAGGGCAACATATATGTGTAAGAATTGACTAAAACATCAAAGAAATATGTAAATAAAAAAAATCAAGTGTGGGTGGGGGGGGGGGGGGTTAGAGGTGGGTGTGGGGGGGGGCGGAGAGGGGGCAACATATATGTGTAAGAATGTACAAAAGCAACATAGAATTATGTAAAAAAACAAACAAAAAATAAGTTTCATCTCGCTGTTGGTGGGGGGGGGGGGGGGGGGGTTCGGTGAGAGGCGGGTTGGTGGGGGCAGAGAGAGGGGGCAACATATATGTGTAAGAATTTACTAAAACAACACAGAAATACGTAAAAAAAAAAAAAAAAGTTTGGAGGGAGTGGGAAGGGGGTGGGGGTGGATAGAGGAGGTAGCCCATTCCCCCATAATGTGTGAAGTAATAAGATGCATAATGCTATAACAAATCCCAAACCAAAATTATAGATATATACATGCTTACATGCAAACCTAGATCTGCCTTTATTGCACATTTTATGAGCCATCACAATTTGGGTTCCATGGGAGCCCAGAATTTGCAAAAGACAAAATTACCTATCCAACCCTTTACAACATACTATAAGGAAACCAATTCCAAAATTTAGTTCAGCTAAGACAAGAAATGTAAGAGATATAGACCTGTAAACACAGCTTACACGCAAAATTTGATGTGAAACATACATATTTGAAGGGCTATCATAATTTGGGTTCCATGGGAGCCCAGGGGTTACAGGAACCAAAATTACTTAAGCAGCCCTTACGATAATGCTATAAGGAAGCTAATGGCCAAATTTGATTGTGCTAGGGTAAGAATTGTAAGAGATATAGACTTGTAAACACAGCTTACACGCAAAATTTGATGTGAAATGGGACACATCATAATTTGGGTTCCATGGGAGCCCATGGGTTACAGGAACCAAAATTGCTTATGCAGCCCTTAAGATAATGCTATAAGGAAGCCCATGAACAAATGTGGCTGTGCTAGGATAAGAAATGTAAGAGATATAGACTTGTAAACACAGCTTACACGCAAACCTTGATGTGGGACGCCGACGCCGACGCCGACGCCGGGGTGATTACATAAGCTCTCTTATTCTTCGAATAGTCGAGCTAAACATGTTATTATAAGTACAACAGGCATAGTAGCATTCACAGAATACAGTAACTCCAACAAGTATTACAAAGCAAAGACTTGGTATTGACCATTTTGGAGTGTGACAATTGTTACCTCTGTTTACCGAGGCATTTAGTCAATACAATTAATTCGAAATAGTTGAAATTGATAAGTTGACGATTGTGCATATTATGAAATCATGTGTCTGGAAAAGTTTCTATAGGTATTGCTTATACGAAATACAATGGCATTTATCTTGGATGCAGAAATCAAACATTACTGTTGGGGAGTGATAGACTGTTTCGTTAGGTGATAATTATTGTCAATGTTGGAGCCTTTAATATATACAATAGTGTACCAGTTAGAGTGTTAACATAACACCACAGTGTACATGTACCAGTCAGAGTGTTACCATAACACCACAGTGTACCAGTTACAGAGTTACCATAACACAACAGTGTACCAGTTACAGAGTTACAACAACACAACAGCGTACCAGTTACAGTGTTACCATAACACAACAGTGTACCATTTACAGAGTTACCATAACACAACAGTGTACCAGTTACAGCGTTACCATAACACAACAGTGTACCAGTTACAGCGTTAGCATAACACAATAGTGTACCAGTTACAGAGTTAACATAATACAACAGTGTACCAGTTACAGCGTTACCATAACACAACAGTGTACCAGTTACAGCGTTACCATAACACAACAGTGTACCAGTTACAGCGTTACCATAACACAACAGTGTACCAGTAACAGTGTTACCATAACACAACAGTGTACCAGTAACAGCGTTATCATAACATAACAGTGTACCAGTTACAGTGTTACCATAACACAACAGTGTACCAGTTACAGAGTTACCTTAACAAAACAGTGTACCAGTTACATTGTTACCATAACACAACTTGGTACCAGCAAGAGTGTTACCATAAAACAATAGTGTACCAGATACAATGTTACCATAACACAACATTGTACCAGTTACAGTGTTACCATAACACAACAGTATACCAGTTACATTGTTACCATAAAACAACAGTGTTTCATTTACATTGTTACCATAAGTTTGGCTATTGCCACCTCTTTAAGAAATAGCCAGTTTTATTTTCGTGGACGATCGCGGTAGCTGAAATGCCTGGGTCGAACCGATTAGTACGAATAATAGGAAATAGTCGTGTGCGCATGCGCGAAAGGGATACTTCCTTTTCCTGTATCGGCAAAAGTTAAATTGTTATTAATTTACTTTCGCTATCGTTATCGCCGTTAATCGTCTTTATAACAACACAATCATTATGTCTGGACGTGGCAAACCAAGGCAGGATGCTAGAGCCAAGCGTAGGCAAACGAGGAGCACGTCGACAAAGCCAGTAGTACCCAAAAAGAAGGGACGAACAGCGACCAGGCCGGTCCCGGATTTCGAAGACGAGGAAATTGAGACCAGGCCGGTTTCGGAATCCGAAGGCGAGGACGAAATTGTTCAGTTACATGGCGATCAGAGTTCAGGGTCGAAGGGTAAGAGGTCCACAAATAACTTCGTGGATTTTGACAAAGTTTTAAAATCCTCCGGGATATTACCCATGGACATAAATACACGCGACACCAATCTTGGTGAGCCCGATACAGATTTTGGCATGTCCGATATGCAGCCAATGAGGTGTGGAGGGGACGATATAGCTATACATGTCCCAGCCCAAATATGCCAGAAGATATGGCAAAATCAGTATATAAATATATCAATATTACTGAAAGGCAACATTGAGTTGTTGGAATTGTGTGCTGGTGGCGGCACTTTAAAAGTCAATGCGAATGGTATTATAGAATCAAAACCACGCAACATCAATGAAAAGATCAGTACCATTGAAAAATGGACTGATGCATTTTTAATATTTACCAGCATATACATTCAAAAGCATGACAAGGCTGCAGAGTTGATTCAGTATATGACTATAATCAGGGAAGCGGCATATCGTCACACAGGCTTTGCCTGGAGAGTGTACGATGAACAATTTAGGTTACGGCAATCGGTCAAGCCTGCATCATGGGCTACAATCAACCCTGATCTTTGGTTAAGGGTCATGTCGGTCAACCTGGGCTCGAATGCTACGTTCAACCAGCACACAACCGACTACAGATTTAACAATACTAATGCAAATAAACAAAAAATATCTTCCTGTAATGACTTCAACAGGGGTAACTGTACATATCGTGACTGCAAATACAGTCACGTGTGTGCAGTATGCAATGCCAACCAACATGGCAGATGGAACTGCCCAGCTGTAAGCACAAACACATCGCCTGCATTTACCGCCCCGAATCCTTATACACAAAGGGGGTCTCATGCATTTCGGAAATTCAGAGGTAGATTTAACAGAGGGGGGCGGCCATGGCCATATGCAAGGCATTAAGGAAGACGAGCTGCACAGTTTAGCAGTTTCACCAATCAACATTAAAAATCTTGAAATAGAGTTGTTAAAATATCAACATGTAGATGCACAGTTCATTTTAAATGGGTTTACCAAGGGTTTTCCAATACAGTATGTAGGCCCACGGGTTTCAACAGATGCAAACAATTTAAAATCTGCAAATCTTAATCCCAGTGTTGTTAAAACGAAAATCGATAAAGAAGTTTCAGAGGGCAGGCTTGCAGGTCCTTTTAACACAAGACCAATACATAATTTGAGAGTATCACCCATTGGTTTAGTTCCTAAAAAGGTCGAAGGGGAATTTAGATTAATACATCATCTGTCATACCCACGGGGATATTCAGTGAATGACTATATCGATCCAAAATTATCCACTGTCCAATACACAAATTTTGATGAGGCAGTCCACATGGTTCAAGAATTGGGAAAGGGGTGTTTACTAGGAAAATCAGATGTAAAATCAGCTTTTCGATTGTTACCTGTTAACCCAGATGATTTTGACCTACTTGGTGTCCATTTTGAAGAAAAATACTATTTCGATAAGTGCATGCCTTTTGGATGTTCAATAAGCTGCAGTACATTTGAGAAGTTTGCTACCTTCCTGGAATTTTGTATAAAAAACAATGCACCAGTCCGTACAGTTATACACTACCTCGATGATTTTCTGTTTGGCGGCAGAAAAAACACTACCGAATGTGAGTGTCTTATGATGCATTTTCACAAGTGTATGCAAAGCTTAGGGGTGCCTATCGCAGAAGATAAAACCGAGGGTCCCAAAACAAAGATTTGTTTCCTCGGTATTGACATTGATTCTGAGGAAATGGTTATACGTATTCCCAAAGAAAAAATAGAGAAGATTATTGAAAAAATTCAAGAAATATTATCTAAAGAAAAAGCTACTTTAAGAATGATGCAATCCTTGATTGGAGTACTTAATTTTGCATGTAGAGCAATCCTACCGGGAAGACCTTTTTGTAGACGGCTTATTGACTCAATTTGTGGCCTAACGAAACCGCATCACCATATCAGAATCAATAAAGGGATACGACAAGATCTGGCCATGTGGTTAACATTTTTCAAACAATTTAATGGTATATCAGTTTTCCATGACCGTTATTGGGTGTCTAATGCTGATGTCCAGCTGTATACCGATAGCGCGGCAGGAATTGGTCTGGGATTCGGAGCATATTTCGAGGGTAAATGGATATGTGCTACATGGCCCGCGGAATGGTTCAATTGCGGAATTACTGATGATATTACAGTACTGGAGTTCTTTCCTCTATTGGTGTCCTTGTATATTTGGGGGGATAGATTACGCAATAAGAAGATCTTGTTTCGATGTGACAATATGTCGGTGGTACATATCATCAATTCAATGACCTCAAAATCGGTTAGAGTGATGATTCTTCTGAGAGCATTCACTTTAAGATGCTTAGATTTAAATATTGCGGTCAAATCAACCCATATAAGTGGGAAAATGAATGTTTTAACAGACAGTCTTTCTCGATTACAGATCAACAAATTCCACCAACTAGCACCGTGGGCAGAGCAAAACCCAGAGGAAATGCCCAACCATCTTTGGGAGCTATTAAGTCAGGAGCCAGAAGGCTCGTGACTGCAAGTATGGCTGCTAACACCCAGGGTGTTTATAAAAACGCGTTAACTTCTATTGCCAAATTCCGTAATCTATACAAATTACCACAAGAATGGCCAATACCAAAATCACAAATTGTTTTATATATATCATATTGCTTTGAGACTGGATACGCGCCGTCTAGTATAACCACTTATATATCCGGTATTAGCTTTTATCATAAAATAAATGATGTACCCGATCCAACAGACAATTTCATTGTTAAAAAACTGCTTGAAGGTTCTCGGCGGTTACGCCAACGAAAAGATACAAGAGCACCAATAACAGGGAGTCTGCTGCAAAAAATATGTGATTCATTGAAGTATATTTGCTTTTCGGGGTATGAAACATTACTCTTCAGAGCAGTTTTTATGTTAGCGTATTTCGGTTTATTTCGAGTCGGAGAATTGGTATTCACAACACAAGTAGATTCAAACAGGCCATTAACGATTCATGACGTACAGTTTGAAAAAGATTTGGCGATACTTGTAACCGTACGAATTTCAAAAACAAATCAAAGGGTTAGGCCAGTTGTTTTGCGTATACCAAAAAACAGTAAAAGTAACTGTTGCTGTGTAAAGGCACTGTATGAATATATGAATGTGAGACTTCAACAGGATGGTTTACTTTTTTGCCATTCGAATAAGGCCCCGTTAACAAGAGGCCAATATTCTGCAGTCCTAACAAAAGTCATTAAGTATTTAGGACTGCCGGCTGGCAAATATAAGAGCCATTCATTTAGAATCGGCAGGGCTACTACCTTAAGTATGGAAGGCGTCAGTAGCGAAGATATAAAATTATTGGGCAGATGGGGATCGAATGCTTACAAAAGTTATATTAGATTGTAGGTGTTTAGATCACGAGGGAAAATTGCAGTACCCTCAGCAATCCGGCAATTAAGGCTACTATAATGTTTAGGCTAATTTTGGGCTAAAAGGTTCACATGTTTTATTGTTTGCCAGCAAAATTGATAATGAATTGTCATAATATTACAGATATATGGATAGTAGGCGATTCATTGGTGAGAAATGCTGGCGAGAGGGCATGGGAATTAGGAGATGAGAGTTTGGAGCTTGGTGAGGGAATACAAATATTTTGGTTTGGGACCGGTGGGATGAAATGGGAAGGTTTGTTACAAAAGTTGCAATGTGAGAGGTTATTTAGGCGCAAACCGGCAATGCTAGTACTCCATATTGGAGGGAATAATATTGTCCAAGATAAAATGTTTTCTCTTATTAAAAAAATTGAAAAAGATATTAAGTACATTTTTTCTACATTGGCGGGTTCAACCTTAGTTTGGACTGATATACTTCCACGATTATGCTGGTGGGGAGCGGAACCTAATGAAATGCACATAATGGAAGAAAAGCGCAGACGTATTAATAGAGCCGCACGGACGGCTGTATGCAAGAACCCTGCTGGTCGCATAATAGTTCACAATATAAGAATGGCTGATGTCAGCTTGTTTAACAAACGTGATGGCACACATTTGACAAAAGAAGGCAATGATTTGCTATTAAATTCATTCAAAAAATCTATTGAAGCTTTTGTGGCCAACCCAAATCTTGTTAGATTGGATTGAATACATTATGACAGACTCTTGTCCGCTACAATTGGGGGACAAATTTAGGTTTTAATTTGCTGTGGCGTAATTCTACCGGACAAGGGTTCGGAGTGTCTCATCAGTAATGTGTTCAATGGATTATCTCCCTTGGTCATGGCTTCACTGGGTTACACTGGTGATCATCCGGCTTCGGAGAGTATCCTTGTGACACATTTATCTAGTAAGTCAGGTCGTACAACTGGATTATCTCCCTTGACCAACGGCTTTACCAATGGTGATCATCCTGGTCCTGGAGGGTGTCCGGTCTATCGACATTATAATTCGTAGTATTATCGATTTAACAATTTCAAAATTATATGGCATAATTAGAGATTAGGGTGTTGCCCGTATCTATTGTGCATAACCCGTGTACCCTCTAATTTTTTGGAGCTTAAAATATAATTGTAAAGAGCAAGAATTACATGCATTAGCATTTATAAGCAGCAAGAGCAATAATTACATGTAAGCTAGCAGTTATAATGAGCAAGAGCAATAAGCAGCAAGAGCAATAATTACATGTAAGCTAGCATTTATAAGCAAGAGCAATTGTACCAGGCGGTACCAACCACAAAGCGATGTGAGATATGATTGCAATAGCAAGCTATGGCAGAGAATAAGGGATGAGACACTCCGACCTTGGGTTCGACAATATAAAGCTGCTGTGGCCATATTTTCCACATATAAAACATGCATTTGAATGCAACATGCAAATTATATTATTTAACAGAACTGGTGTTGTTCATATATATTCCTATTTAATAATATTTATTCTGGAGAGTGCATCGTAAAATAAGTTTGGCTATTGCCACCTCTTTAAGAAATAGCCAGTTTTATTTTCGTGGACGATCGCGGTAGCTGAAATGCCTGGGGTCGAACCGATTAGTACGAATAATAGGAAATAGTCGTGTGCGCATGCGCGAAAGGGATTCTTCCTTTTCCTGTATCGGCAAAAGTTAAATTGTTCCCTCCCACCTCACCCTTTACATGAGTGTATTCATGATACTTTATGTTGGTTACCTGTTAAAGAGGTTTCAACATTATAATGCAAGCATTATGAACTTTTGTGCCAAATTAATAAGATTGCATAATATTTTAATTGTATGACATGATGTTAATGTATATTCTAGTCAATTAAAGGCTAGTGTAGGCATATTTTGTGCCAAACTTACAAACTGCATAATATAGTAATTGTATGACAATGTATAATTCGAATTCTAGTCAATAAAGTTCTAGTCTGAAGGGAATGTTACCTTTTATATGAGTGCAGAAGCAATGTATGGACACATGTAAGTGTCACCGAAAGTGAACATACCGTATTTAAATTGCTTACTAGTCAATTTTGCATGGATTTACTTTGTTTAAACAAAAGATGCTGCGAGTTACTTTCCAATTTCAGCTCACATAAATGATGCCTTCGATCGAGTGGCATACGTGTAAGGCGCCTATACTACGACGCCAATAGTAGAAGGAAGGCGGGAAACCACAGACCCGTACAAAACTTGAGGGCCGTTTTTAGAAGACTCGATGGAAGGAAACGTTATAATGACTTTGAATTATTATTAAAGGTAGGGCCAGAGAAGGCCCCGGGACTATGTGCCGTGATGTTTAACATTAAACAAAGTATATAATAAAGTACATTTACAACAATAGTGAATAGGTGTGTACCTAATCATAAATGGTCATAATTCAAAGTGGAGTGAACATTTTGACTTAATACGGTCAAGAAAAACAGTACTGAACAATGAACAAACGAGTGTAATGACACAATCAATTTTATTTTTATTTTAAACAGTCGCAGCAGTTTTATTTTAATCCATTTAAATAGCCTAACACAGTTGCATTATTTCTAGCCACGGCTTCTTCCCTGTGAAGATCATCCTCGCCAAGAGAGTATGCAATTGCAAGGTGGTTTTGAATCAGGACGCGTCATTGGCGTAATTCTACCGGACAAGGGTTCGGAGTGTCTCATCAGTAATGTGTTCAATGGATTATCTCCCTTGGTCATGGCTTCACTGGGTTACACTGGTGATCATCCGGCTTCGGAGAGTATCCTTGTGACACATTTATCTAGTAAGTCAGGTCGTACAACTGGATTATCTCCCTTGACCAACGGCTTTACCAATGGTGATCATCCTGGTCCTGGAGGGTGTCCGGTCTATCGACATTATAATTCGTAGTATTATCGATTTAACAATTTCAAAATTATATGGCATAATTAGAGATTAGGGTGTTGCCCGTATCTATTGTGCATAACCCGTGTACCCTCTAATTTTTTGGAGCTTAAAATATAATTGTAAAGAGCAAGAATTACATGCATTAGCATTTATAAGCAGCAAGAGCAATAATTACATGTAAGCTAGCAGTTATAATGAGCAAGAGCAATAAGCAGCAAGAGCAATAATTACATGTAAGCTAGCATTTATAAGCAAGAGCAATTGTACCAGGCGGTACCAACCACAAAGCGATGTGAGATATGATTGCAATAGCAAGCTATGGCAGAGAATAAGGGATGAGACACTCCGACCTTGGGTTCGACAATATAAAGCTGCTGTGGCCATATTTTCCACATATAAAACATGCATTTGAATGCAACATGCAAATTATATTATTTAACAGAACTGGTGTTGTTCATATATATTCCTATTTAATAATATTTATTCTGGAGAGTGCATCGTAAAATAACACATCTTAGTACCAGCAGCTAGAGTGTTACCATAACACAACAGTGTACCAGTTACATAGGTGCCACAACAGTGTACCAGATACAGTGTTACCATAACACAATAGTGTACCAGTTACAGTGTAACCATAACACAACAGTGTACCAGTTAAATTGTTACCATAATACAACTTGGTACCAGCTAGAGTGTTTCCATAACACAACAATGTAACAGTTACAGTGTTACCATAAAACAACAGAGTTCCAGTTACACTGTTACCATAACACAACTTAGTACCAGCATCTAGAGTGTTACCATAACACAACAGTGTACCAGTTACATTTTGCCATAACCTAAAAGTTACCAGTTCAATTGTTACCGTAACATAACATGGTTCCAGCTAGAGTGTTACCATAACACAACAGTATACCAGTTACAGTGTTACCATAAAACAACAGTGTACCAGTTACAATGTAACCATAATACAACAGTATACCAGTTAAATTGTTACCATAACACAACTTGGTACCAGCTAGAGTGTTACCATAACACACCTTGGTACCAGCTAGAGTATTACCATAACACAACACAGTAACAGTTACATTGTTACCATAACATAACAGTGTACCAGTTACATTGTTACAATAACATAGCTTGGTACCAGCTAGAGTATTACCATACCACAACAGTGTACCAGTTACATTGTTACCATAACACAACAGTGTACCAGTTACATTGTTACCATAACACAACAGTGTATCAGTTACATTGTTACCATAACACAACAGTGTACCAGTTACATTATTACCATAACACAACTTGGTACCAGCTAGAGTGTTACCATAACACAACAGTGTACCAGTTACAGTGTTACCTTAACACAACAGTATACCAGTTAAATTGTTACCATAACACAACTTGGTACCAGTTAGAGTATTACCATAACACAACAGTGTACCAGTTACAGTTTTATCATAACACAACAGTATACCAGTTATATTGTTACCATTACACAACTTGGTACCAGCTAGACTGTTACCATACTAAAACAGTGTACCAGTTACATTGATACCATAACACAACAGTATACCAGTTACAGTGTTACCATTACACACTTTGGTACCAGCATGACTGTTACCATAACACAACAGTGTACCCGTTAAAGTGTTAGCATAACACAACAGTGTACCAGTTACTTCGTTACCTTAACACAACTAGGTACCAGCTAGAGTGTTACCATAACACGACAGTGTACCAGTTAAAGTGTTACCATAACACAACAGTGTACCAGTTACATTGTTACCATATCACTACAGTGTACCAGTTACATTGTTACCATAACACAACTTGGTACCAGCTAGAGTGTTACCATAACACAACAGTGTACCAGTTACATTGTTACCATATCAAAACAGTGTACCAGTTACAGTGTTAACATAACACAACAGTATACCAGTTAAATTGTTACCATTACACAACTTGGTATCAGCTAGACTGTTACCATAACACAACAGTGTACCAGTTAAAGTGTTACATAACACAACAGTATACCAGTTAAATTGTTACCATTATACAACTTGGTACCAGCTAGACTGTTACCATAACACAGCTGTGTACCAGTTAAAGTGTTACCATAACACAAAAGTGTACCAGTTACATAGGTGCCACAACAGTGTACCAGATACATTGTTACCATAAAACAACAGTGTTTCATTTACATTGTTACCATAACACATCTTAGTACCAGCAGCTAGAGTGTTACCATAACACAACAGTGTACCAGTTACATAGGTGCCACAACAGTGTACCAGATACAGTGTTACCATAACACAATAGTGTACCAGTTACAGTGTAACCATAACACAACAGTGTACCAGTTAAATTGTTACCATAATACAACTTGGTACCAGCTAGAGTGTTTCCATAACACAACAATGTAACAGTTACAGTGTTACCATAAAACAACAGAGTTCCAGTTACACTGTTACCATAACACAACTTAGTACCAGCATCTAGAGTGTTACCATAACACAACAGTGTACCAGTTACATTTTGCCATAACCTAAAAGTTACCAGTTAAATTGTTACCGTAACACAACATGGTTCCAGCTAGAGTGTTACCATAACACAACAGTATACCAGTTACAGTGTTACCATAAAACAACAGTGTACCAGTTACAGTGTAACCATAATACAACAGTATACCAGTTAAATTGTTACCATAACACAACTTGGTACCAGCTAGAGTGTTACCATAACACACCTTGGTACCAGCTAGAGTATTACCATAACACAACACAGTAACAGTTACATTGTTACCATAACATAACAGTGTACCAGTTACATTGTTACAATAACATAGCTTGGGACCAGCTAGAGTATTACCTTAACACAACAGTCTACCAGTTACATTGTTACCATAACACAACAGTGTACCAGTTACATTGTTATCATAACACAACAGTGTACCAGTTACATTGTTACCATAACACAACAGTGTACCAGTTACATTATTACCATAACACAACTTGGTACCAGCTAGAGTGTTACCATAACACAACAGTGTACCAGTTACAGTGTAACCATAACACAACAGTATACCAGTTAAATTGTTACCATAACACAACTTGGTACCAGTTAGAGTATTACCATAACACAACAGTGTACCAGTTACAGTTTTATCATAACACAACAGTATACCAGTTAAATTGTTACCATTATATAACTTGGTACCAGCTAGACTGTTATCATTACACAGCTGTGTACCAGTTAAAGTGTTACCATAACACAACAGTGTACCAGTTACATTGTTACCATAACACAACTTGGTACCAGCTAGAGAGTTACCATAACACAACAGTGTACCAGTTACATTGTTACCGTATCACAACAGTGTACCAGTTACAGTGTTACCATAACATAACAAAACTTGGTACCAGCTAGAGTGTTACCATAACACAACAGTGTACCAGTTACAGTGTTACCATAATACAACTTGTTACCAGCTAGAGTGTTACCATAACACAACAGTGTACCAGTTACAGTGTGACCATAACACAACTTGGTACCAGCTAGAGTGTTACCATAATTCAATAGGGGAAAATTTAGAGTGTTACCATAACACCACTTGGTATCAGCTATTATTACCATAATTCAATAGAAGATAATTTAGGGTGTTGCCATAATTCAATAGCAGATTATTTAGAGTGTTACCATATCTGTAAATTGGTTTATTCCCATGCTGTAAGTGTGGAGCCCTCTACCAAATTCTGCATTGTGATTGTCTATGATATATATGTTCCCACTCCAAATGTCGTACCTGCAAATGTCAAAGTTATTCCCCTTAGAATTGACCATTTGTAACACTGTAAAATAAATATTGTTATGTTACGGTCATCGTATTGACGACGTTAATATTCGTGTAATATGTTTATTAACTTTATTAACTAAGAAAACAAGTCGTGTTTTACTATACTTAGTTAAAGAGAGATATGTTAAAGACGTTTACAATTGAAATTGCTTATGAAGTCGGACATATTTTTTTGTTCACAAAACACTGACATATACCAAAGTTCATTATTAATAATACCGATGTTCAGTTATCTTTTAAAAAAAACTTACAGTAACCTAAAAGTACAACAAAAAACAACATGTTTATAAAAATGACAAAATGGAAACTGTTGAATATCAGAAACAATCCCATTCGAACCTCATTTGCATCTCCTCCAATGTTGAGTACGTTTTGCCATAGTTTGTTGCAAACTCGATAAATCCATCGCTGACAGGAAAACATGGCAAATCGTTGATACGAAAACATTGAACATCATTATTGCAAAGAGTATTATTATACATGTCTAGTAGAATAGTATATAGGTACTTCAATAGTTGTATAAACAGGTTCTTTCTACAGACAGAAAACAACGCGAAAATAAGTACGTTAATAAATACTAAATACTAAGTGAATTTTGTCTGAAAAGTCAAAGAAAGCTTTGGCTGAAACAAGGGCCTCGAACAATAGTGAGTCCATTGCATTCTAGAGTGCAGGCCTTTAGTCTCTAAACTTGTAACATCGTAACAAAATAGCATTAGATAGAAGGGTTTAGTAAATTACAACTTTACAATAGTTCATGAAAACTCCCTAAATTAATGTTTTTGACGTGAATTCGTATAGTACATGTAGTATTAAGATGCATGCACATATATACGTCTATAGTGAAGTATGAGGTTAGACAATAATACTGTTTAGACTAAGCATATACGTCTGCGTGTATGCATACGACTCCATTGAAACATTCACACGACTTACCTCACAATATTAGATATTCCAGCACAGTCTATAGAAATGCCACTGGTATATCCAGCTATACACAGGAGCGTTATAAGACGGATCTGAATATAAACATGTAAAAATGATTGATGTGTGTGTTTGCTATTTATTTATTTTCATGTTATTATACATGTACTTTACTCAAGACAAATAACTGTGATCATTTCACTTTTTCACCTACACGTATATTGGCTATCAAAAATGAGATATAGGGTCCTATAGAAACTACAGCGTCCAAACGCAATGGCATCACAGTCCGCACTGTACTACAAACAAGGAGAAATATTTAATTAATTATACAATAAAAAATGCAAAATACAACAGAAACGGTGGTGAAAAGAAAGAGTATGAAAGGAGAATTTTAGAAATCGTGGTACACAATAAATAAACAATATTGCAGTGTCCCGTTTTATTGGGATGACAGTAGAGTAAGTGTGAGGTTTGTTGCACCCTAGAACCTGGTTCAAACACGACATAGGCCTTTTTTTGATACTGACCGTTAAAAGGCGGTAGCCCTATTGTCAAACCTTTTTGTGTTTGTGACGTCATATGCCTTTTTTTTTTAAACATTGCCATTTATGTTTGTTCTTTCGCGTGTTTTGGGGTTTACTATGTTCTGTGAAAGCTGCATTTCCTGTTCGACTTTTATATTTATTTTAATTGAGACTGTTCATGTACGGTAGTGAAAAATGTTGTAATCGAGAAAACAATGGGCGAAATAAACAAAATGGAATTTAGCTGGGATCAGAGGTTATGAAGCCTGCGTATCACAGGTAACAGTCAAAATACTAAATTAAAAAGCAGGCAACATATCCTAAGAGTGATTAAACAACACTCAGAACCTTTAAAGGCAGGAGTAGTGGAACCATCTATTCGAAATTCAAGTAAGAAACCAAAAGAATGTACCACCGATATTTGTAAATATAGGGCTTAGCGATCTCCAAGATCGGAATGCTTAACAGTTCTGATTGCAAGCTCGGGGAGAAGTTTTACCGCCGCCACATGCACTGCACATGCTACTGTGATATATAACAAGCGCGGCTCGACTAATCTAATTTTCAGAGAATAATAAATTATATAGCCAGTATAATATACCATCAGAAAACAAGGCTAAAACAATGTGGGATTGAGTGGGGTGTGGGGCGGGTATAGAAACTCGGGCCGATATAAAATTATTGTTAGAATCTCATACAAATGATAGTAACATTTGGGGCATTATGTGACATTTTTATTATTTTCGTCAGTTTTAATCCAAAATTGCTGTCATTTTAAATAAATTTGTGGTCGAAAGGCAAATTAAAATTTTAAAATCCAAATAATGTAAGATGAAATGAAAACAATTCCCATCCCCCAAAACAACACAGATATATGCAAAAACAAACAAAAAATACAAAACGTTCGGGTGGTGGTGATGATGGGGTAGTAGGATGGTAGGTGGGTGGGGGCGAAACATATTGATCAACTGATAAAACAACAACACAGAGATATGTAGAAAAAAACAAAAGTTACATTCGGGTGGTGGTGATGATGGGGTAGGGGATGGTTAGGGGATGTGGGGTGTGGGGGTTACATAGCTATATGTGTAAAAACGAACGTAAGAATTAACCAAAACAACAAAGAAATATGTAAACAAAATCGAGTTTCAAGTTGGGGGAGGCGACGGAGGAGGGGGGAGCGGAGGAGGTCAACATAGCTATATGTATACAAATTTACCAAAAGAACAGAGAAATAGGTAAAGAAAAATGAGTTTCGAGTGTAAGTGAGGCGGGGGAAGGCAGTGTGGGGGGGGGGGGAGATGGGGGCAACATAGCTGTAGATGGTGGGGGGAAAAATTGACCAAAAATAACACACAAATATGTAAACAAAATGGAGTTGGGGGAGGCGGGGGAGAGGGAACCCATGCCACAATATGGGTGGTAAGATGCATAATGCTATAAGAAACCCCAATCAAAATTATATATATATACAACAGCTTACAAGCAAACCTTGATCTGCCTTTATTGCATATTCTATGGGCCATCATAATTTGGGTTGCATGGGAGCCCAGAATTTGCAGAAGACAGACTTACTTATGCAACCCTTTACAACATACTATAAGGAAACCAATTCCCAAACTGAGTTGTGCTAGGATAAGAAATGTAAGAGATATAGACGTGTAAACACAGCTTACACGCAAAATTAGATGTGAAATAGACATATTTTAAGGGCTATCATAATTTGGGTTCAATGGGAGCCCATGTGTTACAGGAACCAAATTTGCTTATTCCCTTACGATAATGCTATAAGGAAGCCCATGGTCAAATTTGGCGAAATGTAAGAGACATAGACTTGTAAACACCCCTTACATGCAAAATTTGATGTGAAATAGACACATTTTAAGGGCCATCAGAATTTGGGTTCCATGGGAGCCCATGGGTTACAGGAACCAAATTTGCTTAAGCAGCCCTTAAGATAATGATATAAGGAAGCCCATGGCCAAATTTGGTTGTGCTTGGACATGGTTGTGCTAGGATAATAACTGTAAGGGACATAGACTTGTAAACACAGCTTACACGCAAACCTTGATGTGGGACGATGACACCGACGCCAGCGCCAAATCGACGCCGACGCCGGGGTGATTACATAAGCTCTCTTATTCTTCAAATAGTCGAGCTAAATCGTCAAACACAATACATATAAACATATTGCAGTCTCAAGGTTACCGACTTGGAACTGTTAGTAGGCAATAAGGAAAACAGGCTATCTTGAATTGATTTTTTGTGTACACAATCCTCGCTATTAGCCAGTCTTCAGCGCCCAAAACGACAAAAGACAGTGTAAACAAAACTACATCTCATCAAAAGGAATTCTCTAACAATAAAATCCACATCCAGAGAAACTAACAAAATAAACACTAAGATGGTGTCGTAAAGCTATAAATAAGAAACATCTCAGGATGATCAATTGTTAGTCTACTAATTTATGAACGAAGTTATCCTCTTTAACGGGTGTTCATCACTATTAATAATCAAAATGCTAGCCACGTCAACGTTATTTCCAATTAAATTGTCTTTAATATAAAAGCACATGCTTTATTTTGACTTTCAAATTTTAGTCAAGCAGGTCGAATCCATTAAATGTGTCAGTGTCAACCTGCTCTGGCTTCTGCAAAGTCATTGAGTACCTTCATTGTGGCTTTCTAGGCTATTGTTTTTTTGTATTATATTTACACGAGCATATTTGTGTTTTACTTATATTGCCTATTGATGCTGCCTTGTTGGTTAGAGATTAGATCATTGCGGGGATTTCTTTATGTACACTGTCCTACTTTGCCACTGACCGTTCCAAGGCGGTAGCCCTATTGTCAACCCTTTTGTGTTTGTGATGTCGTTTGCATTTTTTATTACTTTTGCCTTTTCGTTTGTCTGTTTGCGTGTTTGTTTTTGTGTTTTGTGGTTGACTGTCGTCCTTGAATGCTGCTTTCCCTGTCCGATATTTTTATCCTTCTTTATATGCACAATTGTGTTGTTTGTGCCGTGTGGCGACCGTAAAAAGTCTCCCCGTACATCCAATCAATATTGTTATTTTTACATCCTACAGGGATTGTATGACATTCATTGATCCAGTTTTTCTTTAAACACATGTGTTTCATATACCGCGTTGAAGGTTTTGTGCTCATCGACATTTTGGCCCATTTTATTAGGGTTTTCCTTAACTTTCCGCATTTTCTTGCATTAGACACTGACGTGAGTTTTGGACCTCTTTTAACAGTCCGTTACTTTACTAATTTTATTTCTTATGGATCTATGATACGATTCTATTTCGTATCTCTAATAAATACTAATTGGCCCTTATTTCGCTTTTCACAGAATGGTATTACTCTCCATAAAAACAATTATGAGTCTTTTAGCTAAAACTTTAAAAATAAATATTTCACCTCTTCGGTTACACTCTGCGTCATCAATACAAATTCCACAAAATAACTCTTCATTTCTTAGAACTAAACCATATGTACGCCTTACACCTTTAAATCTTCATTCGGCAACTTCGTTTCATGTTCCTTCTAATAATATTACTAGGATTTTTAATAATGGCTCAAAAGTTTCCGTAACTCCTCTAGGATCACCTTATTTGAGGAAATACCATATAAAGTCTCCTTTCAGAAATCATTTAGTTCATTCAAGACGCAGGGTGTTTCCCTCTATTTATAAGTGCAATGCTAAGTGGTGCAGTTGTTGCAATTATTTATCGTGCAAGTCCACCATTAAATCAGCTGTTAATAGTAGATTGTTTAATGTATGTCTAGCTTCAAATGTTGATTGACGTACTACTCACGTCATTTATGTTCTGACTTGAAATGCACCACTTTGCGGTATGCAATATGTTGGACAAACAGGTCGATCCTTAAAAGTTCGATTTCGTGAACACAAATATAATGCAAGTAATCCTAAAAAGTTAAAAAATTACTTGTACCAACACTTTCGTCAGTCAGGTCATAACTTTAATTACGTAACTGTTCAACCGGTTGAATATTTATTTTTTGATAATGATGCTACTAAAAGCTTCAAAATAAAAGCTAGACATATTGCAGAACTTAAGTGGATGAAAAACTTAGACACCTTATCCACTCGGCCTTAATGACAATATTTATCAAGAAGGAAATATTTCTAAAGATCCTAATATTGACATTCTTTCTATATTTTCTATTCGAAAGCGTAAATCTAGGTCTCATGGTCTTAGGCGTAATGGTAACATCAAACGTAAATCGCGTGTAATTATTTCTGTCGCTGATTTACATACTATTTTTAAACAGTCTGGAAAGCACTCTATGCTTTCACGGCTTACCTCTTTGTCTATTTCTTCACTAAAGTTGATCGACGAGGAAGCCGACAAAATTTTCATTCGTACAGATCCCTTGTATAACACTGCTTCCATAGCTCACAGCTACACACAACATGTTCTCCGACCCCATATTGACAAGGAGTCTGATCACGTCAGGCATTTTCTAAAACTACTATATATTAATAAAGGTATTGATTTCATTGACATGCCTAGTATTTTTCGGGATACTCATGCAGTTGATTCTATCGCAAAATATTTCAAAAAGCCTATTAGAAATATTATTTTTAACTACAACAAAATAGTTTCTGACCTTGATATAGTACTTAATACTCCTAAGGAATGTGAATGCAACACATCAACATTTTGCTATGCTCCAGCAGGTCATGTCATCACTGGTAATTTTGATATTGTTGATAAACGTATTCGGCAATTGTTTTCGAAAGGTCCTAAATATAGATTACCTTCAACTATTGATTTTAATGCCTGTCGTGCCCAGATCGCCCACTCCATTGAAGATTTTAGTATAAAATGGTGTCGTAGAGAACACGCGGACCCGAACTCGCTTTCTACTTGGAAAAAGTCTATTCTTAAAATTATAGATACACGTATTAACTTTTATAATGCTAACCCCTCTTTACTACCTCCGAGACCTAGGTTTTCCTTTCGTAATCTACAATCGGGAATTCAGGAATTTCATAATAAATTTGTTTTAGTTCCTGCAGATAAAGCAGCTAATAATGTAATTATTGTTTGACGCCTACATTACGTCAATGTTTTATCTCTGGAACTCGGCAGCACCAATTCATATACTCCAGTTAATTCTACTGAGGATGATGTTGTTTCCGCACATATCACTCGGTGCACTACTTTCAAGGCTGGTGTAAACGATAAGCAAAATAAACTGCCTACCATTTACTGGATTCCTAAATTACATAAAAATCCGTATAATGCTCGCTTTATTTCTTATTCTAGTGCCTGCACCACAACAAACATCTCCAAACTTTTAACTTCTTGTCTTACTGCCGTTAAAGATCACGTTAAACTATATTGTGATAAAACTTATGAAAATTCTGGTATTAATTTATTTTGGTCTATAAAAAATTCAGGACACGTTCTTGATACAATTTTCAATAAAGGTCAAGTTTCATCAATAAGTACTTATGACTTCTCTACACTATATACAACCTTACCACATCATTTTATTAAAGACAAGCTAATTTCTCTTATTCAAAAAACATTCGCTAGAGAAAATACTACATTTTTGGCATGTAATAATATTAAAGCGTTTTTCACTAACGGCAGTTTAGACAATTATACTATGTGGGCTTGCTATGAAGTTTGTGAAGCACTCATCTTCCTATTAGATAATATTTTCGTCAAGTATGGTACCACCGTTTATAGACAAATTGTTGGTATCCCTATCGGTACGAACTGTGCACCACTTGTCGCAGATTTGTTTTTATTTTTCTATGAAAGGGATTTCATGTTGAGTCTTTCACCAGATACCCAGGCAGATGTTATTGAAGCTTTTAGTGACACCTCTCGGTATCTGGATGACATACTGAACATTGACAACCCTTTCTTTCCAACTATGGTTCATAATGTTTATCCTAAAGAACTTCGGCTTAATAAAGAAAATATATCTGATAATAACGCTTCTTTTCTTGATTTAGATCTCTCGATTGAAAATGGTAAAATAATTAGCAAAATCTATGACAAGAGAGATGATTTTAATTTTGACATTGTTAATTATCCCCACTTGGATGGGGATGTTCCCCGAGCAACTTCTTATGGGGTGTATCTGTCTCAACTTATTCGTTTTTCTAAAGCTTGTACTCGAGTTGAGGACTTTAATATTCGTAATCTTTGTATAACTAAAAAGTTACTCAATCAGGGTTACCGTTACCATAAACTTCGTAAAACCTTTGCAAAATTTTATTATCGTAACCCTGATCTTCTTTCTAAATATAAATGTAATTTAAGGACTCTTCTGCGATAAGGACTATCACAACCTGACTTCTATGGTGATGTGATTTATAAACTTCGTAAGATTCTTGGTCATGATCACTTTCATACTATCTTTGTTAAACTATTATTTTGCAACGTACTGCATGCTTGGTGGTCGACCCTTTTACAGTTCGCCACTATGCTTTCCTCTTTAATTTTACAATGACCGGACAGGCTGTGTACCCTATGATGACGCCTACCTAAAGCCTATTGGGACGGTGGCGTTTGATGTTTGTCCATGATCTTTCTTGTCGTGCCCTTAATGGTGTATTCTCTTACTGCTCTGGCTTCTGCAAAGTCATTGAGTACCTTCATTGTGGCTTTCTAGGCTATTGTTTTTTTGTATTATATTTACACGAGCATATATGTGTTTTACTTATATTGCCTATTGATGCTGCCTTGTTGGTTAGAGATTAGATCATGGCGGGGATTTCTTTATTTACACTGTCCTGTTTTAATGGGATGACAGTAGGGTAAGTGTGAGGTTTGGTGCACCCTAAAACCGGTTTAAACCCCCAGTGGCCTACTTTGCCACTGACCGTTCCAAGGCGGTAGCCCTATTGTCAACCCTTTTGTGTTTGTAATGTTTGCATTTTTTTTTATTTCTTTTGCCTTTTCGTTTGTCTGTTTGCGTGTTTGTTTTTGTGTTTTGTGGTTGACTGTCGTCCTTGAATGCTGCTTTCCCTGTCCGATATTTTTGTCCTTCTTTGTACTTAGTAGACAGCCTAATAAATGACTTCGAAACGAGACCTATATTTGGGGAAAATACATTTAAACATGTTCATGCCTACAGTAAGAGACTTTCTGTTTAAAATAATCTATATCTAGACTATTTCGATAATTGATTCGACCTGGAACCGGGCTCACGATTTCTGGATCCACTACAAGTAGGTATAAAATCAAACAGGAAATGTATCATTCAGAGAACACTGTCAATCCAATAAATACTGATAATGGTGATCCTTTGGGAGCAACAAACACAATTAAGAGAATACAGCAGCAGACTCGGTTTTATTGAGTCTGTTCATGAGAAGTAATGAAAGAAGCAACACCTCTCACGCCTCCTAGCACCGGCTTAAGCGGTATTCTGCTTCAAAGCCACCTATATTGGGCTCGTTGGTCCCAAAGGACAAGCAAAAACAATCAAAACAAACAACACTTACAACGAAAACAACAAGCAAAGTATTAGTCTAGTAATTATAGGTTTTAAGGTCAAACAAATTCCAACAGAAACTATTTTACGATTTTTAGAATCAATGACATGTAGTGAGTTTCAGAAAAAAAATCCTCAAGATAAAGATGGTAGGAAATTCTAAATTTTGGGGTAAAAGTTGCGTTTTTAAGAGAAAATTTCCGGAAACTGGAATAATTTTATAAAAAATCATTTGAGCAAATTAGAATTTTCTAACAGTGCGGAAATGCTCTTCCAAATACATCTCCATGTAAATCACGGTGTTATAGATGGATATTGGGTTAATAATATGAGATTTTGGGGCAAAACTTGGAAAAAATGAATAAAATCGTTGATTTCTGTAATACATTTGGTGTTGCTAGGCTATAAATAAAAAAAAACACTAAATGAGTTGTAAAAACTTAGTTTTCTACTGTTTTGCACAGGGAAAGGTACAGAGATGTGCCCGAAAAAAGTCCTTTAGCATACGACGATCTGAATTACTTTATTTTTGTGTCTAAAAATGTGTTTTTCATAAAAAAATCGCTGAAAAGAGGAATCATTTTGTAAAAAGATGTTTGAACATAAACTTATCTAATGGAAGTGATAAAATGGTGCACAATTATATATACAAATGTTTCATTGTATCGTAAGTTAATGTGAAAGTACACATTTTGAGCTTTTGGGGCAACATTTTGAAAAAATGAATAAAATCGTTGATTTCTGTAATACAGTCATAGTACAGGCCGTTAAGCTTAATAAGTAGGGAAATGAATTATAAAATGATAATCTATAATGGTTTTCCATAGAGCAAGATGCAAGAATGTGCCCAAAAAAAGTCATCAGGCGTATACTGTTGAAAAATGCATTATGTTCGGGTGGCAAAATGTTTTTTCATAAAAAAATGTTGTAAACAGGAATCATTGTTACGATGTATTTTGAATATACAGAAACTACTTAAAGTGATATTATCCTATATATGCATATATCCAAATGTTTTATAGTATCAGAAATTTAGTTAGATGCTCAATTTTAAGGTCTGTAGCAGACAAAAGGTCCGGTGAATAAATATCTAGTTACAATGGTTACGACCATGGATCATGTTTACATCATTTGGAAATTTTATATATAAAATAATGAAGGAAAAACATGATGTAATTACATACATATGTATTTATAACCTTTTGATACACATATTGTATACACTTCATTGAATATGTCCTGGAAATAATGTTCAAGCAATCATTACAACAGGGTTTTTAATCATTTAAATAGCATATATGGTAACTTATATTAAAATTGTGCAATATGTTTTATCTTTAGGTGTGATAATTACAATTTAATGAAAAAGATCATCGGAAACTGTATGATAAGTTTTAAAAACACGTTCAAAGTAACTATATGAAATTCAATTTTGAAATTTTGCGTAATACGCATGTCGAAGTTGTAGGAGCTTTTGTTCACATCACCTAATATTATTGCTTGTTTATGTAAGAAAAGAGTGATCAAATAACTAAAAAATTGATTTAAATGAATCTCAATTTCTATAGAATTCATAGAGCTTACAGTTTGGCACTGCATACATGAGATTTCATGTTTCTACAAAAACCAGTTACACATTCAATGCTATAAATGTACACTCTGATTACATTGTTTTGGTTGTTCATAATGTATATGACCTTTCATTAACATGCAATGCCCACACTTCCGAGAAGCAATTATTTGTTGAAAACACCAAGGTATATATGTTATTTAAAAGATGATGATTGTGATGGAAGACTAGTGTGTTACTAGTGGGATAATCCATAGATTTAGCTAACTATAATACATCCCTTGTACGAAAAAGTTTGGTACAAACTTTACACAACTGGTGTTTTCAGCTGTAGCACTAATATCACTACACTTGTAAAACATGAATATCCATCACTATTATTATTTTTCCAAAATGTACGTTAATATAAACTTTATGTTTTTGACTAAACGCCTCGCACTCTATAAAAAGCTATATACATGTATTTACATATGTATACAAGCTTGGTTACAAACAAGAGGCCTCGCTAACCCATTGGATATTGTCATGGCTTTGGAGCCACAGGCCTCTGCCCCAATTGGTTCGCTCCCGAGGCATGCATGATGGGAAACTTCATCCTACATCTCAAATACTCTGCCTCACATGGGTTCGTTCCTTTGCGGAGGCATGTCTGATGGGAACCTTCACCCTTCATGGCATCTCCATCTGAAATTGCATTCCCAATATAACCTAATATGAGTGTTAACCCCATTTCATTCAGGGTTACAAATACAAATAGCATCTGTGACGTGCAAATTATTGATACACTCAAATACTGTTCTACTCAATTGAAAATGTTATGTTTTACGCAAAACAAAACAGTTCATAGCATCACAGGGGTCGGAACATTTAATTATTCCAACATGCATCCTTTTATCTATTACAAAAAAGTAGACACATGAAAATCTTCTAGTCCACTATCCCTATCAATTACAAAAATTGTCAATGTTTGAGTATACTTGTTTTCAACATGTCCGCAATGTGAGTATCTAATTCAATCTGGAAATAATGAAACTGAGCGAGTACATATATAAGGCAAAATTTCATAACTCCAAAAATATTGTTTATACTGCTCAAATGATTTTTGAAAATCGGTTCCTGTATATTTTGCATTTTTTTCCACCCGAATCATAAAGCCTCGTATGTGTGTGGACTTATTTCTGACACAATAGTGCACATACGCAACACTTATAATGCGCCAAACTGATACAAGAAAATGATCTTTCTACACTTTTTTAGTTTACCAAGTACTTGGTGTATGAAAAGGTTGATTCTATGCAATTGTTAAGCAATATGCAAGTCGTCAACAAAATCACGGTTTGAGCATTCTTCTTAATTTCAAATACAATGAAAAACTTTGATATAATTATATACATTGAATAGTGAAACATTTCGTGACATCATTGTATTTTTTGTTTAAGCTAAAACGATTTCAAAAACGATTCTTGTTTTCAGCGAATGTTGATGAAAATTGCATTGTTTCGCAAAAAAAGGCATTTCCATTCATCATATTTCCATTCATTATACCCTTGGATACTGACACATCGTTGCTCATTGTTTTGTGGGAAACCGTTAGAAATGATCTCTTAGCATTCGCAACAGCTCGATAAATTCCATAGAATCATATTTCGAATGTATGTAGATGGAATCCATACTGGCTATGTCATACAAATATGGCGGCGCCCTAGACCCCAGCAGATTCCCTCAAAAAGCCATTAAAAGTCAAACCCAAAATTATCATCAGTTTTACAATGTCATTTGGCTGATAGATCTATATATATTTTATTTACATGGAATCGCTGATATAACCTTCATCTTTATTGTAGTAACAAACATGCAATGCAGATCTTACATTTTACACGACGTGTGGCTAAATTTCATACTGTTTAGAATACAGCAACAGTGAACTGTTTTCTGTCCCGTTGACTTCCGGATAACACAATGTTAAGATTTTCATCGAAACACATAGGTGTGATTCCAAATGTAGAGTATATGTTATAAACGTATCTTTCAGTTCATACATACTTCATTATTAAAGCCCAGTAATCTGATTGTATCACAAAAACATTGGTGTTTTTTCTCCATTTTGACCCTGACCTCGCAATTTGAGCATCTTATTCACTTCTAAGTTCTGATATTATCAAACATATGTAATGTACGTTTTATACACCATTTTTTCACTTCAAAAGCATTTGAAGCAAACAATTAAGGGTGTAAATATTGAATGAACAATATATGTATTAGACAGTTAAAAAACATGTTTATGAACTTTTTTATTGCAATAAATTTAATAATTTGACTTAAGAGCAAATCGTCGTAAGATGTTCCATAAAACGGGCCGCTGTACTACGAATGTATTAAAGAAATCAACGATTTTATTCATTTTTTTCAACATTTTGCCCCAAAATCTCACAATGTGAACTTTCACATTAACTTACGATACATTGAAACATTTGTATATATAATTGTGCACCATTGTATCACTTCCATTAGATTAGTTTCTGTTCAAACATCTTATTACAAAATGATTCCTGTTTTCAGCAATTCTTTTACGAAAAACACATGTTTAGACCCAAAAATAAAGTATTTCAGATCGTCGTATTCAAAAGGACTTTTTTTCTAGGACATCTCTGTACCTTTCTCTGTGCAAAACAGTAAGAAACTAATTGATTATAGCTCATTTAGTATTTTTTTCATTTATAGCCTAGTAACACCAAATGTATTACAGAAATCAACGATTTTATTATTCTTTTCCAAGTTTTGCCCCAAAATCTCATATTATTAACCTCATATCCATCTATAAACCTTGGTTTACATAGAGATGCATTTGGAAGAGCATCTCCGCACTATTAAATGATTCGTATTTGCTCAAATGATTTTTTATAAAATTATTCCAGTTTCCGGAGATTTTCTCTTAAAAACGCAACTTTTACCCCAAAATTTAGCATTTCCCGTCATCTTTATCTTAAGGAGTTTTTTTCTGAAACTCATTACATGTCAGTGATTCTAAAAATCCTAAAATAGTTTCTGTTGGAATTTGTTTGACATTGACTCTTATTTTCGGCTATAGTTACTGGCCTATATGAAATACCATACACATAAAATGGTCGGCAATAAGAGTACCACCTTGAAATGTTTATAGTGAAGTTATTGCAACTTTGGGACGGTGGCGTTTGATGTTTGTCCATGATCTTTCTTGTCGTCCTCTTAATGGTTTATTCTCTTACTGCTCTGGGTTTTGCCAAGTCATTGAGTACCTTCATTGTGGCTTTCTAGGCTATTGCTTTTTTGTATTATATTTACACGAGCATATTTGTGTTTTACTTATATTGCCTATTGATGCTGCCTTGTTGGTTAGAGATTAGATCATGGCGGGGATTTCTTTATTGACACTGTCCTGTTTTAATGGGATGACAGTAGGGTAAGTGTGAGGTTTGGTGCACCTTAGAACCGGTTTAAACCCCCAGTGGCCTACTTTGCCACTGACCGTTCCAAGGCGGTAGCCCTGTTATCAACCCTTTTGTGTTTGTGATGTCGTTTGCATTCAGTATTGCTTTTGCCATCTTGTTTGTCTGTTTGCGTGTTTGTTTCTGTGTTTTGTGGTTGGCTGTCCTCCTTGAATGCTACTTTCCCTATCCGAACTTTTTATATTTCTTTAGACTATTCACCCTCGATGGCCTCTTGGGTAGAACCAGTACTAAGCAATGTGGATTAATTAACATGGCCCACAACCTCTCGATCCGAAGTCCGACGCTCTACCACTGGACCACGCTAAAGGACTTTCGGCGTATAAACTAGGTTATAGGGTGCATCAAACCTCATCATAGCTATTACACTACTTTGCCATTTCTACCAATAAAAATAACTGGGTGTAAGGTATCGGTAACATTTGTCCAAGTGTCTTAGTCCATCAGCCTGTTACCACGTATGTTTCATAAATAAATAAAAAGCTAACACATATTGTTTGTTAAGGCAGTCTTCAAACGTAAGAAAATGACCGACCGTTATATGTTTCAAAATATGAAAGACTTATCTGAATCTCATACATGTTTAGGAAGTGGCATGTTTGGGCATTCCAAAAAATTAAACTGCTCAGGAAATAAAGGACATTCCTAGGTCACAAAGATATTCTAAAACAAATGCAACACTATTATTAAATAAACATTTAAAGCATTGATCATTATCACAAACGCATTGGAATATCTACATCAAACCGACGGGCCTGTCCCAATCACTTATTGTTATCAAGGAGCACGTGATTGCTAGTAATACTAACAGCTGTAAGCAGCACATATGACAACTCATAAGAACCAGTTGACTTGAATTGAGTTGGGGTTTTACGGCGCACCAACCAATAAAGGTTATATGGCACCAAACTAACCCAGCACTAATAAGTTGCCATTCAATGCAAATACATGTACATATAGTAGATGAAACGTCGTCTATTCTGTCAAACACCTGGAGGATAACACCAATAAAGTTTAATTTAAATCCTTTTAAATTAGTAAAACATGAGATTATGTGCGAAAATCGACTGTTGACACCACTGCCACCGTCGTAGTCGACTGTTGACACCACTGCCACCGTCGTAGTCGACTGTTGACACCACTTCCACCGTCGTAGTCGACTGTTGACACCACTGCCACCGTCGTAGTCGACTGTTGACACCACTGCAACCGTCGTAGCAAACGAAAAGGTAACGTCGAATAAAACGATAACTTCATTCCAACATTTATATTGTCCTTTCTATCACTGACATCGAAATGTTTCAATGATGTTCACATCAATTATCTTTAGGTTATTGATAGCCGCTCCGTTAGAGATGCATATACCAGAGAGAAATTACCACCCTACTCTTAATATCGGTTCGTTTGGAGACAGACAGACACACAGACACACAGACAGACAGGCAGCAAATGGTGGTCTTCCGAGTGTCCACTGAGTGACAACTAGGGGTGTCGCGATATACCGGTATACCGGTAAATCGCGGTATTCACCCGTGCGATAAAATATCGCGATATTGAAAGTTCATACCGGTATTTCACGATATTCATGAAGTGTGTTGAGTTTTCTTTTATATCCATCGTATTTCCGCGGCTTTAACTCTTTGCACGCTTATTTGAAAGTGAGAAATAAAAAAAACTAGTACCGCTCCACGAAGCTGCGTCGTCCAGCCATTTTATGTATACATACTGGCATTCCGCATACTGTACTGTACTGCAGAACTATCGATAGTTTCAATAGTCAGTTAATATTTATATTTCCACAAATAGTCTGATCAAGTGATTCATTTCAAAGTTTTGACGTTTGCTATGTCGTGTTCTCCTCTCCCAAAATAGCACACTTGTAAAACTAAGCAGGTGCGCGTATGAATTCATTCATGCCCTAGAGGGGGATTGGCAGTATTGATAATTAAATCTGGGGATTCCCGAACACGTGACTACTAAAAGACGGGATGATTGATACACGATTATTGAACGCACACCAATTAAAAATCTAAAACTTGTACTTTCAAATGGTTTATTGAAACGCAGAAATATTAACATAAATATTAAAGCAACTTAGGTGAGTATATTTGTTTTATTTGGACATTATCAACTATTTACTGGACCGCTTTCCATCTGTCCCGTGTAATTTTGAAACTACTCACAAATCTCGTCAGAAGACGACTGTGTATCCCCGCAACATCAGTGCCATCTGAGAGGATTTTCTCGACAGACGGTGACATTGTTACCGCTCAGAGAGCTACCCTCTCTGCATCACTTGTAGACAAGCTAATCTTTCTTAAAAAGAACACCACTTAATGTGACTGTGTGTGTCTACTGTACTATGCAAAATAAGTTTTTTGTTTCTCTTGTTCTTGTTCTAGTCAAAAGCTGTGTGTCTACTGTACTATGCAACATGAGTTATGTTTTGTTTCTCTTGTTGTTGTTCTAGTCAAAAGCTGTGCATTCTTAAGCATTATAAAAAGTTTTAAATGTACTGTTTTTATTTTATACTTGTCATGTACATATAAGAAGAAATATAGCTTACAAATGCATGCAGAAGATTAAGGCAATATATCGTGATATATATCGCGATAATTTAATAAATATTGCAATATATCGCGATATTGGTTTCTGATATCGTGACACCCCTAGTGACAACCACGGTGTATCGCATTGGCGCCCTTAAAGAATCATTTAAAGTGAAATAAAATAGTTCAAAACAAAACACTTTTTGAAATAAAGTTCATATTTTACCATAATTTTTCAATTCCTCTCAGCTAGTTGTCAAAATAAGTGTGTTGTCCTGCAAAATAAACTTTCTTTAAATGATTGCTAAATGCCGCAATATAGAACAAGATATGAGTAACTAGAACAAGGGACATTCACAGAGCAGAAACACAAAACTGTATATTCTATAGATAGTAAACATATGACGCCAATTTAATTGCAATACGCAAATTATGAGGAAAATAAAAGATCTTCGGAAAGTTGATATACCTCTCTTAAAAAAAGTTTATTATCATATACACATTTTTGTTATATAAGATTTTGATTTAAATGTGTTCCTGTTTAGAAAGCGATTACAAATATGTCTATATTTTATTGAAGATGCATAACGCTAGAATAATGTAACATATAAACACATATATGAGGACAAGAAACACAACATGCGTCTTTTTTTCTGTCTTTTCTTTTAACAAAACAACGCGTTATGTCATGCATATATTTCAATACAATAATATAATGAATTTATTGTAAAGAACATGAACTATATTATTTTAATTTACCGTGTATCGTAATTAATTTGAAGGTTAAAAAGCGAACCAAGACAACACCTTGTGACAAAAACCTGCCGTTCAGTTACAATATTTTAATACCTCCAGTGGAAATATAATACTTTTTATTGATTTAGATGCTCGAAGATTTTACTGACCAAGACTAAGCCGATTGACAAAGCATGTAGTAATGCATCCTGGGATTGTTAGAAAAACGTTGGTTGTCAAGGAAAATGACTTATCAAGACATTATTTAAAGTAGCTATTCCGCCAACAACAGCCGACTTTTACAACATATGCACACTGTTTGTTAACCTACTGATGACGAGGTATATATATAATTCACATATTTTGGGAATCCAAACTCTATAGACAGAATATAAACCGCTTTAACCAGACAGGCCAAATCCCAAAACTGGAGCGTTCAATTAAGAATGCAGGTATTTTAAGAGCCAATAAAAAATCCTATGCTTTTAATTGGCACATGTACATTAGAATATGACCTGAACACCTGGACAGAGTTTCGATAAACGGTTTTGTAATGCAATTTTGCCGTTATTTGGCTGGTTGGTTTCTTTATTTTGTTGTTTGTTAGTGCAATATGTTCCTACGAGAGGCATTCAAAATGTGTTGAGACTGGCCTCGTAAAATAAAACACAACATGTTTATGGACAAATAATCTCTCTTAATCTTTCAAAGTATTCACCCTTAACAAGAATATACTTTTTTAAACGACATATCCATGACCAGAAATACGCAGAGTAGTCTCCCATTGGTATACCTGTAACACTACCAGACCCTTTAATAAGTAATAGTAATAGTTTAATAACAAGTGGTAGACGTATCTCGCAGTTAATAGTAAATGACCATTATTACCAGACCCTTTAATAAGTAATAATAATAGTTTAATAACAAGTGGTAGAAGTATCTCGCAGTTAATAGTAAATGACCATTATTCTACAATTTGGGATGAGCCTCTCAAATAGCAGATATTATATTAGCTTACTCAGATATATAGTAGGCGAGATACCTTGTTAGACCAATTGAATAAATGTGTAGGAATCCAACAAGATGATTGCACGTGAGTGTAGGTATATACTGGATGTTTTAGTAGGGAGAGAGAGATTGTGTAAGATCTGGTAGAATCTGGAGAATATAGAGAGATTAGTTGGACAGTAGAGTCTGTTCGAATTAATATACCACTACACGATCAGACATTAAAATGGGGTAGCTTTAAAGATTATTAAATCGTGTATTTGTTATTTATTAATGCCCTGGTGACATAGTGTCACAGGACTTCTTTTGGTGCTATCGTGATCAGGATTATGTGTTAATTCGACCTAATTAACACTTCGAAGCAGCTTCCGAACATGTTTGTGGACAATAGTCGATCATAAATGAACTTTGTTGGCGGTTGGTGACAATTGTGCAGTACGTGCAAGAAGAACTGGAGGCATATTTGACCACCGTGAGTAGCTTTACTGTATTACTCTAACACATATGGCTGAACAGGCAGAGTTTGTAAATATGTTTAGGGCAATGGGTGACCAGCTTTCGGGGTTAACAACAACAATGGGGGCTCAGTGTGTAGCCAAAGTCATTACGCCATTTGAGAGGGAAAGCAAAATATTTAAGGATTGGATAAAAAGTATCGTATTTGTTGGTTGGCATGGCAAATGACAGTATTAAATTGGTTGCTTATAATGGCAAGTAAGGGTCCCGTTAGTGATTTCTTGAACAGGTATATGGATGCAAACCTTACCCACACATGGGCACACGTTAAAGCAGAACTTCAAGCTCGTTTCCCTGAAGTTGTTGAACCACAACATGCACTTTTGTTATTACGCAAAGTCCTTCAAAAACGTAATGAAACAATTCAGGTATATGCCGAACGTCTTCTGGTCGTACCCTATATTGGTTTTCTCTTTAGCTGCAACTACTATCATGGTTGTTCAGTACGATTCTGGATACATCCTGAGATGTTTTATTATTTTGTATGTGTTTCTTTAGTTAGTTTCTCAGGATGTTGATGGACTTTATTGTTAGAGAATTCCTTTTGATGGGATGTAGTTTTGTTTACACTGTCTTGTCTATTTGGGCGCTGAAGACAGGATAATAGCGAGGATTGTGCGCATATAAATCGATTTAAGCTAACCAGTAGGTCTTATTGCCTACTGACCGTTCCAAGTCGGTAACCCTGTTTTCACCACCCTTTCTGTTGTTTTTTGTCTCTTTCATTGTATTTTCAAGTCCTTGTTTGCAGTACAGTGCGGACCTACGATGCCATTGCGCTCGGACGCTGTGGTTTCTATAGGACCCTATATCTCATTATTGCCTTAGGTGATGACGCCTTTGCAGGTCAGGCCCAAGATGTTAGGGATAGACAATTGATAGGGTATTTTATCGATGGTCTCCATGACGATGAAATGAAACTTCGAGTCATGCGAACCAACCCAAACACGTTGCAAGATGCAATTGCTACTGCAACAGCAGAACAGAACCTTAGAAAGAGGTTTAAGTTAAGGACAGGTCATCATTATCTGAATGATGAACCGACACATGAACAGCCCATGGAAGTTGACCATTTAAGGAGGCAAAAATGTACATGTACTTATTGTCATAAGAGTGGTCATGTAGTGGACGAGTGTCGAAAGAAAAAACGGGAAGTAAGTGTTATTACTGAAAATAAACCCCGTCATAGGCCGATCGACCGTACACGGTTAGTGTGCTGGCAGTGTCAAGAAATAGGTCACTTTGCCAGTGAATGTCAAAATGAGACAAAATGGTCGAACGGACAGTAAGGTAGACTGGCTAGGGGTCAGTTTAAAGATTCCGCTCCTCACATGTAGAAGCCGGTGGGAGGAGAAATAGAAGCAAACCCATATTGCATTAACATCAAACCAAAATTCTTGTTTGTTAAGGATCCAGAAACAAAAACGTAGGGCGTTAATTGACACCGGAAGTGACGTGTCATTAATTCATCGAGACGTTTATGACAAATTTAAACTAAAAACAAAATTAGATACAACTCGCAAAGCTTATTTACAGTCTGTTACTGGTGGACCGCTTTCTTGCGATGGGAGCACAGAAATCATTTTTGAGTTAGGGGTATCAAAATGAGTCATAACTTTTACGTGGTCAGGGGCAGGAATAGAAGAATAATAATAGGAAAAGACTGGTTGCTTAATAACGGTGTTCTTATTTATTATGACATTGGGTGTATTAGGGTCGGTGGTAAATATATACCACTTCAGGAAGATATTCACATTTCATCGATATTGGCCCTTTTAGGGAAAGCAAAATACTTCTCATTAATAGACCTCAAATCAGGTTATTGACAAGTAGCCATGAACGAAGATGACTTGTCATAGAGGTCTATTTCAATTCAATGTCATGCCTTTTGGGTTAACCAATGCACCAGCTGTATTTTAAGAACTTATGTCACATGTTCTTGCTGGGTTAGACAGTTTCACAACTGCTTATCTTGATGACATCTTGATATTCAGTTCTACATTTGAAGAACTTTTGGCTGACATTGAAAAGGTATTTTAACGGTTAAGGCAACATCGTTTAAAATTGAAGTTAAAGAAATGTAATTTTCTAAAATCTGAGACTGAGTATTTAGGCTTTGTTATCAATTAAAACGGAATTAAACCTAATCCAAAGAAAGTGGAAGTCATAAAAACATGACCTGCGCCTACCTGTGTAAAAGAGGTACGCAGCTTTATTGGTATGTGCATTTATTTCGTCGATTTATTCCATTGTTTTCGGAAATAGCACAACCAATCATAATTCTCACAAGAAAATATGCTAAATTTATGTGGGACTCTAACTGTCAGGAGGCTTTTAAAAGTTTGAAGAACAGTTTAGCGATATTACCAATGTTAGGTTACCCTGACCAAGGAAAACCTTATATCCTTTATACGGATGCAAGTAACAATTGCATAGGAGCTTGCTTGACACAGACAGTTGATGAACAAACTGAGGCTGTTCCTGGTATAAAAAATGAAAAACCCATTCACTTTTTGTCTCACAAGTTGAGTGAAACCCAATGTCGTTGGTCTACTATAGGGAAAAAAGTTTTCACGATTCATAACGCCTTGCAGAAGTTAGATCACTTTTTACATGGGGTAACCTTCATAATTAGGTCAGATCACCTTCCATTGAAATATATGTTAGATTCCCCTATGCAAAATAAGAAAATTCAAATGTGGCCTCTCGGTATTGCCGGTTATGACTGCAAGTTGGAGTTCATCCCAGGGGTGACCAACAGTGTCGCAGACATGTTATCTCGTTTGCACTTAGATGCTGTACCAGAGGATGCCGAGGGTTATGACACTGACATCAATGATAACACCTATCAAGTTAATGCATTGAATTCGAACAGGTTTGAGCCAAGGATGTATGTTAAGTGCAATGATAATCTTGAAGATCATTTGCAAAAACCTAAGCTCGAACCTGGCATAGACATGGTAATTGAATAGGAAAAAGACGAACTTTTAGTAGAAATCAAGGCTGGACTTCGAAATGACAAATTAATACCTACCTTAGCAAATAGGCATGTTATTCACGATGATATATTGTACTATATCTCAAACGCAGATTCTGGTCCTATCTTAGGTCTCTATCTCCCAAGTCACTTACGACCAGAGGTTATTCAGCAATATCAGAACTATAACGGTCATATGGGAGTTGACAAGACATATGACACAATTAAACAGAAGTATTATTGGCCAAATATGTTTAAAGAACTGCTAAATTATGTCTCCAGTTGTTCTCCTTCATTGTGGCTTTCTAGGCTATTGTTTTTTTGTATCATATTTACACGAGCATATTTGTGTTTTACTTATATTGCCTATTGATGCTGCCTTGTTGGTTAGAGATTAGATCATGGCGGGGATTTCTTTATTTACACTGTCCTGGTTTAATGGGATGACCGTAGGGTAAGTGTGAGGTTTGGTGCACCCTAGAACCGGTTTAAACCCCCAGTGGCCTACTTTGCCACTGGCCGTTCCAAGGCGGTAGCCCTATTGTCAACCCTTTTGTGTTTGTGTTGTCTTTTGCATTTAATATTGCCTTTGCCTTCTTGTTTGTCTGTTTGCGTGTTTGTTTCTGTGTTTTGTGGTTGACTGGTCTCCTTGAATGCTACTTTCCCTGTCCGATCTTTTTGTATTTCTTACTTGTCAATCCAGAAACTTGCAAAAGATCAAACCTCCATTGCAACTGATATTCCTCCCTATGCATTTGCAAAGATAGCTGTGGATGTTTCTGGTCCATATCCAACATCACTGTCTGGTAATAAGTACATTGTAAGTTTTATTGATCTATTTTCGAGCTTTCCCGAGGCATTTCCTGTACCAGATAAAACTGTTGCGACAATCGCACATTTGATAATTGACGAAATATTTCCAAGATACGGGGCGTCGATTGCTCTGGTGTCGGACAATGGCGCGGAATTTATAAATAGAACTGTTAAAGAGACCCTGGCTACTTTGAACATTCTTCATATTACTACGTCCTATTACCATCCTCAGAGTTACAAAATAGAACGGTACCACCGCGTGTTAGGTGATATTTTAGCAAAGAAATTGAAGGATAATTTGAATACATGGGATGTGTATTTGAATCAAGCTCTGGCTGCAATTCGCTTTAATGTCAGTGAGTCGTTAACATTTTCACCATTCTTTCTATTATACAATAGGGATGTCGTGTTGCCAATAGAAACAATTCTCAAACCACGCAGGAAATATGCGGGTGAGGATATGCATAAAATCGCCTTAGAACAACAGCATAAATCATGTCTCTTAGTTCATCAAAATCTTAAAAATGCAAAACGCCGACAAGCCAAATATGCAAACAAAAATACTAAACTTGTCACTTTTGAAGTTGGTTACCCTGTATATTATAAAAACCACACTCGAAAGAGCAAATTAGAATCAAAATGGCGTCCTTATTATCGCATTATCAAACAAACCACACCTGTCACATACATTATCAAGAGCCAATTTGATGGAACTGTCACTAAGGTCCACGTTCACCATCTCCGCTTAGCTAATATTGATGAGTGGCAGATACCTACAGATAAGTTAAGTCGACTAATTAGGAAAGCTAACTATGTGGTTCCACCGATAAGCGATCAGAATTATAACCCCACCTCAGATACGTCTGACAGTAATGATGACGATGAACTGCCATTAGCTAAATTGGTCAATCATTACCGCCAAGAACGTAATAATTCTGACGATGAATCTGACATCCCTTTGATGGAATTGCGCAAACGAATTCTGGCTCAAAGTAAACACGCACATAACTCAGATAAAGAAAACTCTAATTCTGACACATATGTTCCTTATTTGAAACGTGTTTCCACCACACCTACTCCTCTTTTGTCAGATGATAAGGAAATTGTGGAAACACCCATCTCATTTTCATCAGGTGCAACCAAAATGAGGGAGTCATATTGCGATAATATGTCAAGTAGGTCAGGTGAGCCAGATAAAAAAGGAAATGAGATTTCTGTTATCTCACGCAAGAAGCGTTTCTCACGGAAAACATCCGACAAACAGACAAAAAGTGAGAAAACAAATAAGATAGAATCAGCTATCAAAGCGATTAGTGGGTTGCTTTAGGCTTCAAAAAACATATGTGTTGTTTGAATTTTAAGTTAAGAATCATATTTCTGTATGGTTCAGAAAAAGCTGAGAGTAATACTATTTGAGTATTCAGTACTAATACGTCATGCAAACATAAAGCAGATTGAACAGTGAACCCTTCCTTATATACGTTCAAATAACAATACAGTCATTCCAATGCAACACCATATTGGAGAAATAAAAACTCAAACTTTGAAAATTGGGGATTTTCATTTGGGACAATTGCCTTAATAGCTCTGATCACTGGGGATACAAATGTAAATACTCTGTTCTGTCAAAAGTGTTGTGTGAGTATACGGTGAACTCTCAGAGAAGACCGAGGCGCTTCTCGAGTTGTAACGACGTCCAGCAAGCATCTTTCTCAGCTTGGAAAACAGAAAAAATGTCACACGTACTAAGATCCGGCGAGTATGGTGAGTGTTGAAGCTGTATAACATGTTCATCTCGAGAAGAAATTACAGTACTGGGAAGAGGCATTGTCCTGCACAACTGAACCCTTTGAGTTGAAGAAAATAGTGTCGAGAACCTTCTTCGCATTCTTTTGTCTTTTGGCAATTACGGGTCTTTCTTGCCCTTTGCTCAGCCATTGGTTATTATTAATCCGTCGCTGAGGTTCAAAATCATATATCCATGTCTCATCACTTGTTATGAGCCCATTTAACCTCCTTTCATCCATATGTTTTCAAGAGTTCTTTACAGCATTTGGTTTAAACATAGTTTATTTCTCATTATTATTACAACATGGAATCAGTACACAATAGCAGAAAAAGGATTAGAACGAAAGTAAAATACTTATGATGTTCTTCTCCTATGTATGTATTAATTGTATACAGTTGATGGCATAATAAACAGTAGTTAATCGATACGTTTACAATATACGAGCTGGAAGTATGAAAAAAGCAAAAGCTACGTTTACGAAGTGATACAAGAATAATTCTTTGCAAACATGATAAGATAAAGTAGCACTTAAATATAATAAAAAATGAAATAAACAGAACGAACAAAAGGAAAAAAAATTAATAAACGGAACTTGAGAATGCGAAGAGATTCGGTTTTGGTTGGGTTAAATTTAACAAGCCATCTATCTGCCCATGCCGAAATTTTCAATAGGTCGGAATTAAGTGTATTTGCAGCAGCAATTGGATTATCAACTACAATGAATAGACCTGTATCACCTGCAAAAAGGCGAATATTTGAATTGATGTCTATAACAATATCATTTATGTAGAGAAGGAATAAAAGTGGTCCTAGGATAGAGCCTTGTGGGACACCGGCTTTAATTTTCTTCCCGTCAGATTGAACACCTGGTAGAACAACGCGTTGTTTTCTATCACTAAGATAATTCTCAAACCATTTTAAAAGCTTTCCAGTGATACAAGCGGCCTTTAGTTTAACTAAGAGTCCCTTGTGCCAAACGCGATCAAAGGCTTTGCTAATGTCACAGAAAATAGCCCGAACTTCCTTTCCAGAATCCAGGGATTGGCAGAAAAGGTTATATGGGTATGCAAATTGGTTAATTGTAGAGTCCCCTGGAACAAATCCAGACTGCAGTGCAGTTAAAATGTTATTTGTTTGAAAAAAATTAAAAACGTGTTTAAAGATGTTTTTCTCCAAAGCCTTTTCAATAGTACAAAGGAGTGCAATAGGTCTGTAGTTAGAAACAACAGATCGGTCGCCAGATTTGAAAATTGAACAGACATGGGCTTCTTTCCAAGTTGATGGAACACAACTACCGTTAAGAGATTGATTAAATAAGGAACATAGTGGTTCAGCGAGTTCAGTAGAATGCGGTTATTAATTAAATCAGGACCTACAGCTTTACCTAAAGGTAGGGTCTCTAAGATCTGCTTGACTTCGAGTGGACACAGTTCAATGGAACTAAGTGTTGACTCATTTACAGCGGGTAAGACGGGAATTTGAACATTATCATCATTTATAAGAGTTTGATTTCGTAAGAAGTCGTTTAATAAGTTTGCTTTGTCAACGTCATCTATAATAATAGAATCGTTATGATACAATGTGGGTACGGATTCTTTGCGGTTTGACGACATAAGATATTTTAACGTTGACCACCAGTTTTTTGAAGAATGATTTTCAGTTTTAAGTTTTTCTGACAATATTTGAAAGTGGTTGGCTTTGTTTTTCCGAATTAAGTCAATTGTTTCGTTTCTAAGTTTACGAAATTTATCCCACAGGGCTGGTGTATTTATACGTTTGGCTTTACGATAGGCTCGCTTTCGTTTTCTAATAAAACATTTTATAGATGAATTGATCCATGGCAGGTCGTTAGGTTTGATCCGAACCAGTTTATTTGGGATGCATTGTGTTGATAGTTTAAATATTTGTTCGGTTATCCTGTTTGCATGTACATTAATAGTGTTATCGTAGAACATAGTCCAGTCAGTAGTTTGGGCCAAATGTCTCAAAGTATCATAATCTCCCTTATCATAACTCCAAATATGCCTAGTGAAGGATTTAATAGTTTGTTTTTGAATTTGAGAATACCAAATATTGGGCAGTGATATCGAATATCTTGTTGTAAAAAAGGGTCACCTACACCGCTTAGCAAGACACTGTCTTTATTATTAACCAAGATAATGTCAATTGTTGAAGATGAATTTTCTGTAAAATGAGTTGGTTCGTTTATGCATTGATATAGTGAGAATTGCTCACAAATAGAAGCTAGTTTTCGACAGGAGTTAGCATGGTTCGTATTAAAGTTTAAATCACCAGTAATAATTATGTCGTTGATGTTTGTATCCACTGCAAGGTGGATTGAATTTTCGATAATGGAATTGTGAACGTTATCTGCACTGGGTGGTCTGTAAAATAATCCGAAAAGATTGTGTTTGTGCTTCATGAAGATTTCGACCCATATACATTCAATACCTAACGGTTCAAGGTCATGCCTACGTTTGTAATGTATATTATTTTGTATATAGAGTATAACGCCACCATGACTGTCACCAGTCCGAACTTTTCTCTCAGGAGCGGAGAAGGAATCAAAAGTAAGGTCATTATTTGGTGTCGATTGGCTAAGCCGAGTTTCAGAAAATGCTAGTATGTCAAATTCACTTAGCTCAGTCCGTAAGATATCAAGTTTGTGAGAGATACTTTGGACATTATAGTGAACAAAAGATAAATGTTTAGAGAGGTCCATTGATTCAATGATTGATGAATGTTGAGATGATGAATGACTATTGTTTGGTTCCCGGAGTGGACCGGGGTTGGGATGTACGTCTCCAGAAATTATAAGGAGAATGACAAGCCAAGCAATTAATGTAGCTATAAAGAGAAAACACATAACATGAAATGTAAACTCAATGTTTTGCATGTGCAGCTTACTAGCCGGGTAACATTTCGTAACATGAGACGAATGAGTTAATTTGTGTGAGATATGATTGGTCTCGTGGATACCATTTAGCATTGCAAATGCACAACATTCGTCTTTAAAGATCGGTAATAAAACTAACAAAGTCAATAGTATTGAAAATTTGTAAAAATGACGACATGTTCTCATGACAGCAACTGTCTTGCAACTAATCACGTTCATGATATTGATGATAGCAAGTACAAAAATAGGACAGTTGCCAACACTAAGACATGTCTGCGGTTAGCATTAATAAGAATTCTGTTGCAAAAAGTCACCTTTTCCACAAACCCGTGTGTCGCTCCCAATAAAAAAAGAGAAAGAAATCATAAGCGAATATAGATATGGTTTTCATATCTAAGACAAGAAGAATGGGGTTATCGAAACATTGGGTAGGAAAGTTACTTTGGTAATTGGGAGTCTGGGAGTTACAAGATTAACTGATGTATTTAAAAGATTTGAAAAAACAACACATTTATGATTTTCAAAAAAACAGCATTTCACTCGTTGTGCCCTTTGCTTCTTGATCAATAGAAGGGGTTCCCACCGTGCACATACCTTGTTTAATTTTAAACGCTACGTTAAAATCTCATGAACATTTCCCTGATATGACCACTGACGCAGCTATCGCAGAAACAGTATATATTGTATCTTCCTTCACAATAGCCTCAACAGCTGCAATGTTTCTTGAGGACAATACTGTCTTTGATCTTTCGACACGGTCAAGATCTTTGAGTTGGGTTTTCCCTCTTTATACCTTTTTAACCACCTGTAAACTGTGGATTTTGAAACAGAATAATGCTCATACATGATTTTAACTTGTTTCCCAGATATATATACATGATTTTAACTTGTTTCCCAGATATATTTAAAGAGTAATGCATTTTTATATGTCCTAATTTCCGCTTTTTCCACTGGTTTCATATTTACTACAGAAAATGGTCAGTGTATATGAGTAAGCTCTATTCAAAACCGTATAACACTATAACCCCTTGATGATTTCAGCATATTGCAATTACCTACCAAAGCACGTACAAATCATGCATGTATCTAACTTAATTTCCTCGGAATCGCATCACGCTCAGAACATTTTGAATGCCCTCGTATAGAATAAGGGAACGTGCAAAATACACGGGACAAACTAGACAAAGTAAATGGCTGAATAGTGAAAAGAAATTAAAGAAAGCAGATCCCCTCTTATCTCCTTAAAGACATAGTCGCTACAACAACTGTATATGTTAATAGATTTCGAAAGCCTTAAATAAGGTTTATGTTGATAAGACACGTCTGAAAAAGGAAGAGGTCAGTCAAGTGTAATACATGAAATTAATATTTAACTGTACATTGATGCATGTATTGGGTTACTCAAAACCGTGTAACCAAAGAGAGGAGTTTGAGAGAACACATTGTTCTAGGAAAATCAAATCCCATGTTCTTCTATGAACAACATAGTTTTTGAAGTTATTGACACAAAGCTATTTTACAGGCACCCTTCCACGCCTTTTATTTATTTTATCTACCTCAGGTTACACCTATGTATTTACATGGCCAATTTCAAACAAGAACCGCTTTGGACAGATATATTACTAGAAATTGCTGGATGTATCTAATTATGCCCTCGCAAAAATTTCACAGTTTTTTTCCCCGAGTCATTCACAACATATTCATTATAATATAATGTCTAAAGTCAAGTAATTTCTTCTACATATATTGTTGTTATTATACCAATATACTCATTATAAAGTTATTAGTTTATGTTGTTTTGTCATAATGTTAGGTCAAAGAAACAAAGATATTCTTATGTTTCCACAAAACCAATCGACACTAAATTTTAGCCCTCACCCTGAAGTCCGTTTTACGACAAAAGTTAGCAAGGACTTTAAAATTAGGATATTTTCGATCTCTACTTATATGTTGTAAGCTATAAAACACATTTTCTATCTGACAACATACTCTTATTTCTTTGGCAGTGGTGTTGTTTCTAAATATTATATTGTCTTTTACTGGAATTACATTCGACTTAATACAAGTTATATGGTCTGTAGTATCCACGTTAACTGAGTAAACATAAGTGGGTAAATTTGAATAGTAGTCACCTTACATAATTTATCATTCATCGTAATAACTATAGAATAGTAGAAATTTGCGTTGAGATTTTAGATGAGGACATGACAGTTTAGTTGTCACACTATCTACCAGAGTAAATATGTATGAATGACTTTTCCCCTCAAAACAGGGTTTGTTAAATAGCTGCAAAATAATAGTTTTAGAGCATCCGTAATTGTGAAAATGAAAATTTAGAGAGAAAAAATATCAAAGAAGAATAAGTGTCCCTTAACCAACTGTTGGTTTAATTTTCATACCTTATCTTTACATAATTATATAGTATGTAAATATGTCATAAATTCTTAAAAAGGATCCCTCGGAAACAACGAACACAATCAAAGAGAAAATTGGCAGACTTGGTTTTATCGAGTATGTTCATGAGAGGTAAAATGCATGTAACAAATCTCATCACGCACCCAGCAACGGCTACTATTATTATTATTATATATTAGCGGTATTATAATGTAAAGCCATAATGATTGCGCTTGAAGTTCACCAAAGGACCAGTAACTGTTAAGTCTACTGGTTCGAGGTCGGTGCCATATTTTATAGCCGACACAACACGGAAGGAATACATGTGTGGATATAAATAAATGCTGAAAAGGGGATTCAGCGGAAGCAACGAACATACACACAATCGGGTTGACAATAGGGCTATTGCCTTGGAAAGTACAGTGGCAAAAAAGCCGCTGAGGGTTTACACCTGGTTATACGGTGCACCAATACTCACTCATCCCCTATGTCATCCCAATAAAACGTGACAGTGTAAATAAAGAAATCACCGCCATGCTATATTGTCTTGCAAATAAGGCAGCATTAATGGACAATGTAAGTATAAACAAAGATGATCATGTATATATGAATAAACAGTACATCGCCAGAAACGTTTAAATGCACTTCCATGCACTGTATATCTCTTATGTGTATGTGCATATATATATAACTGACATGTTCGCATGTTTATAAAATGTACCTTCTCGAAGTGTATATTTGTGACTGTCATTAAAAAATTAGACCTGATGCATTTAAAGTAATTTCCGATTTCACGCGGTTCGCTTTAAATAACATGTTTAGTTAGTTGCTTGCTATTTTCTAATGTTAAACATTTATATGTTTTTATTGCGTACAGTTTTACGTAAAAACACAATAATTCTAATAAATGTTTATAATAATTGCTTAAAACTGTGTTTGTAATTTAAATGTGATCGCATAAATAAAAAAGTGTTAATTAAAAGTGTTAATTTTATCGCATTATTATGAAATTGACAGATAATAGGACAGTTTGCTCGAATTTACGCGACGATTTTATAAATTACCAAAAATAACCATTTTATATTCATATTTTATAAGACAAAAATATGAAAAGTTATTGTTACTGAATATCACATACCATATAAAGGTACCATATACAGGTATCTTTGGTCTGAACTTATGTTTTTTGTGCTTTCTTTTGTGATAATTTGAAAATGTGTGTGGTTTGCCCCCATCATAACAATACCTGCAGCTAATGCTTTGAACTAGAGTTTTCATAAATATTATCACTTTCAAAGCACTGAAGTTCATGTTAACGTCGCTGAAATCGCGAAAACCTCAAAACAAAAAAAATACGTATGCCATTTTTTTTAAGCTCACACATGACATGTTTGAATACTATAACTTTAAACGACAATTTACAAGCAGTGCTTCCTTAATATATGTTGCGGTTATTTTTATAATGTAGTGCTGAGATTTATTTTAAATTGATACTTAAAGCTTCGTTGTTTTTAGATACAAAATATAATTTAAAATAAAACAAGAAATCCGTGGATTCACATGTATTGCCTAACGGGGGCTGGATTTAAAAATAAAAATGTCAATGATGCTTAAATGAAAGTTTGTAAACATTTTAGTAATTAAAAACAATCGAATTTGCCGTTTGCTGAGATGACATTTAAGTGCATTTGTGCCATTGTATTAAACACAAGAGACCCAAGAGGGCCTGTGGATGCTCTACTGGCTAAAACGGCTCTTATATCAAGGGTTGTCGACATAAAACTACCATCAGTAGTTTTTTTTAAAACATTGCAAAAACAACAGGGATAGGAAGGCCTTAGATCGCTCATCTGGTAATCATGGGCAACATGTCTGCTGTGTCTAGTCTGGCATGGGCATTTTTTAATTTGTCCCACTTTCTTCTATGAATGCAATTTCATAAAATGTGTGGGGGGGGGGGGGGGGGGGGGAAGGGTTTATATTAACATTCTAAACAAATATGGTAAAGATCAGATACAAAATGAAGTAACTACTGATTTAACAAAGGAAAATACAAAAATACAATATAGCATTTTTCAACAAATCAAGGGCCATAACCTGTCGTTACTAACTAGATCTAGCTGGTTTTCGAACTTGTCCAAAATGTCATTGATATAAAATGTTTTGCACAACTGGACATCTTACTGAGGCTTCCTGCCAAATTTTGTAGAAATCCAACAAGCCGTTTAGGAGGAGTAGCGCCGACAAGAAATTTAAAGTAAAAATGTCAAAGTGCCATAACTCTGTCATAAATCAGCAAACTGGAACAAAAGCGCAATATGCACAACTAGACATCTTACCTATGCTTCCTGCCAAGTTTCGTCAAAATCCAACAGGGCGTTTAGGAGGAGTAGCGCGGACAAGAAATTAAAAAAAAAATGTAAATGGTCTTTAACTCCATCAAAAATCAATGAACCGGAAAAAAATGCAATAGGCACAGCAATGCTTCCTGATAACACGGCGTTAACACCAAAAAAAATAATTAAAAAAATAATAATAATGAAATAAGAAAATTAAAAAAAGAAAATAATAATCAAGAAATTAAAAAAAAATATGTCAAGGGGCTGTAACTCCATCAAAAATCAATGAACCGGAAAAAAATCGCAATAGGCACAGCAATGCTTCCTGCTTACATGGCGTTAACACCAAAAAAATTAAAATAATAATAATGAAATAAGAAAACTAAAAAAACAAAAAAAAGGACAAACATGAAATCCAGGAATCCAAAAAAAAGATGCACTAACGAAGACACAACTACGTCAAAATAGAATATGCTTTTTTCCAAAGATTAAGCTATAAATTAGGTTTAAAACATCTAGTGCATATTTCTAGTTCATGAGAAAGTGATGTAAATGTAACAATTAAAGTTATCTGCCCCTTGCTTGGATGGTGAAGGTTGCATCCACATTTGCTTTGTCACGTTGCAATGTACCACTCAAGATACAACTATAAGCAAAGTTTGAAAGGTCTTATTGCATACAGTTTGTGAAAAAGTGACCTAAACGCCAAAGTTGAAGGTAAAAATTATAAGGTGTTCTGCCCTTGTTTGGAGGGTTAAGGTCACTTCCACATTTGCTTTGTCACGTTGCGATGTACCACTCAAGATACAACTATAAGCAAAGTTTTAAATGTCTAGTGCATCCAGTTTGTGAAAAAGTGACCTAAACGCAAAACTTGAACCTAAAAATAAGTAAGTTATCTGCCCTTTGCTTGGAGGGTCAAGGTCACATCCACATTTGCTTTGTCACGTTGCCATGTACCATCCAAGATACAACTATAAGCAAAGTTTGAAAGGTCTAGTGCATACAGTTTGTGAAAAAGTGACCTAAACGCAAAAGTTGAACCTAAAACTTAGTAAGTTATCTGCCCTTTGCTTGGAGGGTCAAGGTCACTTCCACATTTGCTTTGTCACGTTGCGATGTACCACCCATGATACAACTATAAGCAAAGTTTGAAAGGTCTGGTGCATACAGTTTGTAAGAAAATGACCTAAAGGCAAAACTTGAACCTAAAAATAAGTAAGTTACCTGCCCTTTGCTTGGAGGGTCAAGGTCACTTCCACATTTGCTTTGTCACGTTGCGTTGTACCACCCATGATACAAATATAAGCAAAGTTTGAAAGGTCTAGTGCATACAGCTTGTGAGAAAATGAGCTAAACGCAAAACTTGAATGTTGACGCCGCCGCCGCCGCCGCCGCCGGAAAAGCAACACCTATGTCTCTTTTCTTCTTCGAAAAGGCGAGACAAAAATATGTTCTAATGCGCAGTTTTTTTAAAGTTGTATATAACAAGGTCCTTTGACATTTTTTTCAAAACAATTAATATAATATATAGGTCATCATTATTAAAAATTCTTTAAATTACACACATTTTGGAGTTATTTTGTCATTTTCACTGTAATAACATACTGTACACAATTTTGACATAGATGTCGTATAAAATTAGCTCAGTATCTACTTTTGTACAAGTTATCCACTACTCAAAGACAAACATCTTATTTTCTTTCCATAGCAAAAGGATAAATTCTACTCAGAGCTACCCATATATTGACAACAAAAATGGTTACAAATGACAGGTGTAGTATGAAAAAAACAACAAAAACACGTTGATATGTTACCGTCTTAAATCATCAATTATATTCATATCTACTAGAATGCAAAAGAAAATGAAACAAGTCTGTGGTCAAATAAAACTATGATTTAATTTTTTTTCTTAGACTTGAAAATATGAAATCTTGCCCAGCCAATATCCTTAAATGAACATATTCAGATTAAAGAGCATTATATTTAATTAATTACAAAATGAGTGTTTTACGTTATAAGTTGACCACCTCTTGTATATTCATTTCAGGTTTACTTCTATTCCAGTTTTTGAAAATAATATGTTTCTAAATAATGACTTCTTTATATGTTTAATACGTGTTGTTATTTTAATTTGGAAATTAATAACATAATAAAACGCACATTATTTCAAAATACCACAAACAGTGATGGCGCATTTCAGTATTCCACACATTCTTTCAAATATCTATTCTAATATATGTAAAACGAAAGTAGGTCAGTGGGTGATTTCCTTTATTTAGGTATAACCGAAATAAAGCTGACACGACCAATGCAAATTGAATTGACATACTTAGAACTTAGCCAATCGAAACTCTAATATAAATGACATATGGTGTGGCACACATACACATAAACGTACATATACTAACGCGGGAAAAAACAACGCAACTCGGGAATTTCCGCTATATATTGTATGTACAATATGCTGTACATATGTAGCCGACTAAATATCGATTACATGCAAATATTATATGGTTGTTATTCAATCCCATTAAAATCAGACCCTTTATCACGCCACAATAGACTACACTACTAAGGCTATATCGGAGAGCATCAAAGAGTAATAAGGATTTGATTTTAATGAGATTGGTTGTTATTCTTGTATCAAGTTATTATCTTATATGTTGTTTTGTCATATTAGTAATGTTAGGCCAAAGATATTCTTATGTTTCCACTAAACCAATCGACCCTAAATTATAGCCTTACCCTGAAGTATATTTTATGACAAAAGTTAGCAAGCACTGTAAAATCAGGATATGTTCTCTATACAGCTAATATACTATATTTTGTAAGCTATAAAACACATTTTCTACCACATACTCTTATTTCTTTGGCAGTGGTGTTAGCGGAAACAAAAGTATTTTTTCTCATGATCTCATTCAAGTATGACATATACTGAAAGGAAAAAGAAACGCAACACGGGAATTTCTGCTATATTCTGCCCCACAAACCCCCACCTGCGGGAGGGGATACACCCTCCCACACCTACCCCTCACTCGCAGCGTCGCTGCTCGGTTCGCAGCTACGCTTCTCATATCTGGCGTACATTTCAAAATGCTCCAGGTACGCCCCTGTAAACTGCTGTTAATCGAATGGTACATGGCTACGTAATATCTTTCTTTTCGGAAAAAATATTAAAACAACACGTAACACAGCAAATAGTATTCCTGCAAAGTTTCATTATTGACAGAGTACGCGTACAAACTTAGGATGCACAATTTTGCAAATTTCGTTAAATACAGAACTGAACTGGCTCAAATTTTCGAAGAGGAACTTCAACATTTATGAATTTCTTGTTACAACGTGTTATTAAAACGTCTACAACATGATAGATGTGTCCTTTCTCTAACTAACTGCAACTTTTTGTTTTACAAAACGTCTTGGGATTTCCTTGGAAAATATTGTATATGGAACTAAGTATGCAGTATATACAATATATAGCGGAAATTCGCGTGTCGCGTTTCTTTTTCCTTTCAGTATATATATAGTAAGAATTAAAGGTACAATCCTCTGAGAGATAAAATTATATAGTCAATCAAATTCATTGGGTATATTGCATACAATTAAATATTGCCTGGTGACATGCATTGTTTCTAAATACTGTATTGTCTTTTACTGGAATTACATTCGAATTGTTATTTAGTAGTTATATTATCTGTAGTATCCGCTTTAACTAAGTAAACATAAGTGGTAAATTGTGTGTGTAGTTCTAAGGTTTAACGTCCCCACACCAAAATACTCGAGTAGACGTCTTAAAGTGATGGACAAAATAGAGGGACTGTATGTAGTATTCACCTTGCATAATATATCATTCGTCTCAATAACAATAGAATAACAGAGATTTGCGATGAGATTTTAGCTGAAAACATGACAGTTTAGTTGTCACACTATCTACATGAGTAGATATGTATGAATTACTACCTCCCAACACCCCAACCACCCCCACCCCACAGTCCCCCAATCCTCCCCACCTTCTCTAAAAGAGGGGTTGTTTAAAAGCTTTAAAAAATTCATATTTGTGAAAATGAAAACCCTCCACGCATTTTTGTCGGGTCCGAATTTGCACGGGCGTGTGGATATCTTTCCGATTCTTAAGGACGAAAAATGGGGGGTGGGGGTGGGGGGGGGGGGGGGGGCGCAGGATATATGTGGATATCTTTCCGATTCTTAAGGACGGAAAATGGGGGGGGGGGAGCATGCCTAAAAAAAGACCCCCTTCCCACACGTGTAAATTGGGGTATGTTTTTTGTTGTTCATCACTTTTTATTTTGTCCAGGAGCATATATATGAGCTTATTTATGTTTTATTTATGTTTTCGAACATTAACTAAAATGTCACCGGGAAATAAATTCGCTCCCTTAAGACTAAAGCTTGTCTGTGTTGTTTTCGCACTCTTTGTCTTAACGCTGTACCAAATTCTTCCGAAGGCAAAAATATTATAGAAAGAATCGATGGAACCTCTGTTTACACTGTTCACGTCGTGGAATGACAATGCGAAAAACCAGTTAGTTCGCGACATGACATTTTTAAATTGGCTAGCGTTACATGTGTGTTTAGATTTTATTTCCCGTATAAACACTTATCTTCTCGATAGAGTTGGTGCGTTCACATATTTTATCGTGAAATGTAGTTTCGCCAAAGGACTGTACTGTCCCGATCTCGTTGAAGTAGTCATCAAAATCATCGATCATCGGACACGTACATGGCTTGACATAACAATTTATTCCAAATATATACTGCTCCGTTCAGTCCGATGTTAGTAGCAAATATCCCCAATGATGCGGTTGGGACACACGATCAATTACGTATGGATGTAGTGAAAATATCACACAATTGTCTCCTAGGTTTAGTTTGATTCTTTCAACATCATCCAAATTGAAGCCCGACAAACTAAACATCGTGGGGCGATGATTTGAGTCTCATATTGGCTCATGTAAACAACTGATTTTTCTTAAAATCTACGTCGAGCTCTCTCGTTCTTCACGTTGATCTCTCCAATCGTTATTAACAGGTTTTCGAGAGCCTTAAACCCCCGCTCGGCATTATCTCCGCATATTTCTCGTCTAACTCTTTCGAGACGAACTTCGGGCCATTTTAGCTGTAGCTCATCTTTTCAATCGTGACCAGCGGAACAAAGTGTTTCCAGGAAATGCGCCATCTCAGTTCAAAGGGCAATACGTCCATATTATCTTATCATTGATTAGCGGGCCTTCCGCCAGTAACGGTCATATTCATTCGATTGGCGCGTTTACCGGATTTAATTATGCGACGATCTTTATAAGATGATTCGAGTACGCGATTCTGGAATATTATTAAAATCATTTTTACGCGATCCGATTGGTTTGTAATTTGTAATCGGTTGCAACCTCTTATACTCAGATATACCCCGGCCAGTCTCGGAAGTTTTTTCTTCGCGTTTGTTGCTTCCGAGGGATCACTTGTTCGGTATTTATTTCAGTTCTTACTACGCGATATTCATTTAAAGTTATGACTACCAAGACCTTGCAGGATCGAGGGTTCGTCTTGATGGAGGATTTCGACTTTGAACAATCTCAGTTAAAGCTTGATGAATATTATCGAAAACTTAAACGAAAATTCGGTGACGCCCGAATATACGGCAACGCCCGTGGTACCACCGCTTCAGAGCTTCTGATGTAGAAGCGGAGGTCCACGAAGCATTTACGAATGCTTCTCAAAAAACTTTCGTTGGGTGGAAAAAGACGAGCCGATATAGTCGTATCGGACGGTCTAGTCAAGAAGGTATGTTAGCGAGTGAAATAGTTGTATTTGTAGAATACATTCGTATTTTCCGGTCGCTTCGATTGACGGTGACAACAAAGCTATTAATGAACGCTCGCTTTCTTCGTAGATGAGATGCAATGTCTTTATAAAAGTCTATGAATGCCACTATGAAGCATCGCTGTACAGAATTTAAACCTACGGTAGAATGAAAAGAAAAGTAATAATTTTAATATTGCCGCGTGTCCCTTTAAAAACTGAAATATTGTGTAGAAAATATAGCAACGTACTTATTTGTACCGGATAAAGTATACGTACGTTTTCTATTAAAAACTGAATGTTTATTTATTGAAGATAACAATTCCCGAAAGTAGTTCTTCATACAGCTTATTTAAGAATGATCGTAGCTTAAACTGATAGTGTGTTCGTCCCTTAACCGAAAAAATTGTTTGTTTTATTTAAATGTTCTAGTGACTGCAATTACATCAACCACTATGAATCTCGTTAAATAATTTCAAACATATTCGCTATGGCTACTAATATATAAAAAGAAACTCGTAAAAACGATTCAACTCGTTTCATATTATTATATGAAACAGACACCCGTGGACAAGCGTTGATTTATTTACGTTTTTTTCTATTTTGTCTGTTACACCAACTAAAGCCCCTATCCCGTTATCAACAGGCAACAGGCTAAGTGCAACATATGTATACACTTTCTAAACCTACTGCCGACGAGTTATAGATATAAATTATATATTTTGAAAATCAGAACTATACAGTATAGACACATTATATCTTTACTTAGTAGATATACCTTTAATTGCGTCAAACATGCGCATTACAGGCCAATTTGTATACCGGGTGTCAGGTATGGCTAGTTGTGTGTCCTCAAACATTAATAAAAGAATTTGAATTACCTGGTTTGCATCATACTCTTTAAAAATATTTAAAAATCACAGACGAATTATAAGAAAATCAAAATACACCGTAATTCAACATTTTTCGCACTTTCGAATAATTGTGTTAGAAAAGAAGTATTTTTACTTTCACTTTTACCCTATGCCGAATCTGACTTTAGGTCATATAGGTCATATATACCACTATTGCATTTCACATAGGCCTCCATTATAGCATTTTGGAATACAACCCCCTTTCCTATAATCGTACCGATGATAAAACCTAACTTTTTTTAAAGAACTATCTTAGAGACACTCAAAAATGACCGGCAAATTAGGGGTAACCTGATGCTTTCAGCCTCTAATATTTTACTGAAGGTGGCCACCCCCGAAATGGCAGTTGGGAAATTTTACTTTTTGCGAATACACTCTCGGTACAACTGTATCCATAAAAATGCGTATTTCATTCATAATATCCTAAATCAACATGATGGAAACATAATATTTTGATGTTTTACGGGAATTTGTTATGATTTGGGTAATTAAATCCAATCAGAAGCTAAGAAATTAAACGTCTTCGTCGTGGACTTATTGAAACACACGGTGGTGCGAGTATGATCTCCGGGTTCAAAGTCTACCATACTGTGTCACAACCGTTTCGGAAATTAAGACGTTTTAAGACAAATGCTATCAATCGAGATTGCTGACTCGGTTATAAAACTGTGTTTTGAAAATGGGTTGTTTTTTTTGTGTTTTTTTAAATATCTTATATATTTTTTCAGTGCTATTTCTGCCTTAATTAAGCTGCACGCCAAGATGGCCCGAATGTTAAAGAATGTCCCAGAGATCCAGCATTAATAACCCGCAACGGATGGCTCGAAAATCAACTCGCAACCAAACTAAAAAAGACTGGATGTACCATTAATGAGACGCAGTTATACGTGGTTGATGGATACAAGAGTGGAATAAGTGATGTACCATACAATCAATTGTGGCCAACGATCAGTAATTGATATTAAGTTATGACATTCGTCAAGAGATAATTGCAAAACAAATAGAATGCTATTATCGCTGAAAACAAAAACAAAACATACGAGCTACTTAGTCAAGAATCGGTCGGATTACCACTAAATAGTACCAAATAAACTCTTTTTTTATATACATTGATTACAAACTCGGAAAGCATATATATACTGACTCAAAATGAAAACTTTACATAGACTTCAAAAGTATATATTTTGTTGATAAATGTATATTCGGGGTTATTTTTTTTGTCATCTAAGCTTCAATGCCATATCGATGTGTTTGTGTAATTTATTGGATAAAAATCAGATATGCAAAAAAAATATGAACAATTAAGTTTAGAGGGGTCGAAATGAAAACTCCAGAAAAATGAAAATGATCACACAGCATTTGGAAACAAGAAATTACTGACTGGGTGCGCTGTGATGTTATAAAAAGCATCAGTAACCAGTGTGACCTCCATTTTTACGAATGCATTGCAGAATACGTCGCCTCATTGAATTTACGTAACGTTGTATCAGCGCGTTTGGAATACGTTGCCATTCTAACAGAAGTGCATTTTGGAGGTCATTTATGGTATCAATTTGATGATGGGACCTGGCCCTCCGACCCACCTCATCCCACATGTGTTCTTTGGGGTTATAGTCCGGGGATAAAGCGGGCCAAGGCAAGACGTTAACGTTATTTTGAGCAAGGAATTGTGTGGTTATACGCGCCGTGTGAGGCCTTGCATTGTCATGCTGGAAAGTGCCAGGTCCGTTATGGCATCATTGTGTTGTTTAAAACATTGATGTAACGTTGAGCATTGACATTTCCTTGGATAATGACCAGATCAGTTTTCAGATTTCCCATTATCCCACCCCAGACCATAATACTGCCACCACCAAATCTGTCTCTCTCCCGAATACAACAATCTGCAAGTCGTTCATTTCTACGGCGATAGATGCGTATTCTGCCATCTGCATGGTGACAGTAAACCGCGACTCATCGCTGAAAAGTACCGATTGCCACTGGTTGCGCGTGAAATGCAAATGACGTAGCATACTAGACTCTCTCTCTCTCTCTCTCTCTCTCTCTCTCTCGCTCTCTCTCTCTCTCTCTCTCTCTCTCTCTCTCTCTGCCTGTCTGCCTGCCTGTCTGTCCTGCCTGCCTGCCTGTCTGTCTGTCTGTCTGTCTAAAGAAAATCTAATAGAGTTCCTCTTCTAAAATAGTTTCAGGGGAGTTGTCGCCAAAACAAAAAGTTTACGGACTGACAGACAGACGTATGGACGGAAGGACGCAATAAGTTGATCCGTAGCGCATGTTTCCAACATATCAGTAGTTCCTACCAGGGTTTGATAAGCGGGCGTGCCTTTAAAGACGTATTTATAAGGGAGAATACTCGTCCCACCCGATAAGGGAATACACTCATTCCCCACTAGTGCATTGCCCAGAGGAGTTCTCTCCCCTATCCATCAATGCAGTTCGGATAATTGTCTAACTGGGACGATTTTTGTGCTTGAGCTATTAACATACCTATCACAGTGTTTTTATTTCAAAGAAAAAGTGCGTAAACGCATAATAATTATACGCATACACACTTTTTAAAAACTGTTAAAATTAAGAGATGGTTTACTTCGCACGAAAACTATAACTATACTACACGGTATATCGATAAATCTATTACACTTATTAAAGAGGGTACATCAGGATTTTTCTAGAAATATCTTAAATTATAAAAATGTTCCAATTCATAATAAAACACTTATATCAATCAAAATATGATGTTCGAACCGTATTGTTAAGGTTTAAACTTCGAATACACCATATAGCTAGGACGGAATCGGACGTAAAATGCTGAAATTAACCCTAAAATATAATTATTTGTCAAGTTTAAGTCAGACACCTAGACCCCTTTGAAAAGCCCGATGTATTCCCTTTAAATATACCCAGCAGTTTTACACTGCGAATCTAGTGGACAGTTCTGGTGATTGTTTTGAAAGTGATGGATGCAGTTATCTATATATCTATAAGTTCTCGTAAAACTGCTGGATTGTCTCTGCAATTGTCTATTGAATAGTATAAATGGTTTATTACAAGAGCTGTTTTGTCTGATAATTCTGGGTGCCAAGTTATACCAATATTTTTAGGAGCCCCTGACGAAATCTTTGTGACACAGGTTTTGTGGCATGCCACTTTTCATTACAATTTTTCACGTCAGTCTTAGTACGGATTGTTTTATTTACAGAAAGTTTCCTGTCATGAGCATGAACATTAACTTTTATATTTTGTCTTTCAAATTATGTATACATTTGTTCACATCCAATGGTTTCATGTTTTTGTGTGCATCTTTCTTCATGTTTTGTTATGTGTTGAATATTTATCACTTTATGATTATTATTAAAAAATGCGCTTTTGAAAGTAGGATTAGGCGTAATAGAATAAACAAAAACTTTTTAAATGTTATACAATGTTGATGACTGCTCAATATGTAGAAATACTTCATAATAAAAGAGTATGAGAGTAAACCTTTGGAAACGTCCGAACACGATAAATACGAAATATTGCAGTCTCGGTTTGATTGAGACAGTTTGATTGATATAAGCTGTCTGATTGATAAGCTGTACTGAATTAAATTATAAGGCACGCCAACACAACACGCTTAATGACGAAAACAGGATCCAGCCTCCGTTGATAGTAGTATAAAATTATACTAAATAGACTCAGAACCTTCACATCTGTAGAACTGCAAGAACCACGATGCATGTTGTTTTCCACCTATTTACTGAATGCTATAAGAAGTGGCACTTTCTTGATTGACATCTAAACTTATGTTTACAACCGTGTAGGAGTATCATTTTAGGCCTCACAGGAAATGAATAAAGATGCATAAACACAAATGAAATGCATTTATTTCTATTTAAATTTGTTTAAGACATGAGAAAAGTGGTCCTATAGAATCCACAGCACCCTAACGCAATGGCATTGTAGGTCCGCGCTGTACCACAGACAATATCAAATGAGCGACCTAAATATTCAATGAATAGAACATTACACAACACAAAACGTGGCGAAGACAGGGTTGCTGACTTGGAACGGTCAGTATGACATACGGCCTTGAAGTTATCTTAAATTGATTTTAAATTGATTTTAGGGAGATTGCTCACATGCCAAATTATCGGAACCAATCAGATTGCAGATCGTGGTATTTGTTATATATCCCAACAAACCAACTGTCTACTAAACCAAAGGTTCAGGGTTCGAGCCTTATATAAGGCAACAATATTTAAACCATGCAATGTTAAGGTATTTCAAAATATATTATACGAAACTACTACGGAATAAATCTGATTGGTTCCGACAATTTCCCATTTGAGTATTCTTTCGGGGTATACAACCTCGCTATTAATCTGTAAGCAGCCCAGTGAAAATAAAGTACAACCCATCAATAAGAAATCTCTAACAATAAAGTCAACATCCGGAGCCATTGTGAATGATACACTTAAATGTTGTTTTAAAGATATTAAAAAACACACAACTATATCTCAAATTTCTGAAATTGCGAAAATGATCCCACAGTGTCTACATCGATTGTTTTACGATGAACAGATATGCTTCAATTTTTGGAGGAGAAAACATTTACATAAACCTAGCAATGTTCGATAGTTTGTTAATGACATGGCCATTAGACCTTGAAACAACATCGTTTCTCTATTATATTGGCACATTTGAACAATTGCAATATATGGTAAGTGTATAACTTGAAGGAAAATAAACAACACACACAGGAAATCGAAATAAGTATTGCAGTTTTTCCTATATTTGACAAAATTGGGACATATTTATATCCGACAAACATCTACACTGTAGGATAACTGGCTGTGGTCGCTATGCCTCACCGTTTGTCTTTGTTTCTAACCATCCGAATGTATCCTTCATTCCCCCATGAGGTGCCCCAACTGCAAAACCATAAAATATATATGTGAATAATTTTGGAAAAGAGGTAACATGATCAAATCCTTGGAGTCTTTCAAATGCGAAAACCACGAAAATACCTAAGCGTTTTTATACGTAATTTTGAAATTATAAAAATCAACTGTATATACGTAAATACGTTTACGATAGCCGTATTGGTTGTTGCTGTTATTCTAAAGTTGTATTAATACAGTACAGGTGTATAAATGAGCACTAGTTAAAAGTTTATACATTGTAAGTTTAGTCTTTTTTATTAATATATAGGTATATAAATGTATACTAGTTAATAGTTTATTATTGATCACGTGAGTTAAGCTGTAATGCAATGTTGTATTTAAATTAATATGAATGTGTGCATGAAACTATTATCTATTTAATGTAATGGTTCTATCACCTTCTCTGTATAGCAAAAACACAACAAAACAAACTGTTAATGTTATATAAGTACATTGGAATATGTTTTCTATTTCATAATGTTATTTGTTGGTATAGTTTTGTATATATTTCATTTCATTATCGCTGTCAAAATTATATGTATTTAGTGTATCCTCATGCATCTCAAGACCCATTGGATGGGTCTCAAGACCGATTGGAATTATCTGAATAAACGTATCTATGTTACTTAAAATGTTCCACACACGTAGTCATAATTAAAATGCATCTTCTTTTATTTGAAAAACAGATATTCAAATGAGTATGAGAGTGGACCTTTGGAGATGACCGAACATGATAAATACGAAATATTGCAGTCTCGGTTTGATTTAGACTGTTCATGAACGGTAGTAAAATATGATGGCTACCGATCACGCCCCCTAGCCCCGGGTTGAGCAGTACTCAATATGCATAAAATAAATAGTACAGAATTCAAGTCGAACAGGAAATGTAGCATTCAAGGTCCACAGTCAACCAAAAACACGCAGAGCAACAAATAACAATTACAAAACTGAATAAAAGGCAAGACAAGACGTCACAGAGATAAAAGGGTTGACAGTAGGACTATCTCCTTAGAACGGTCAGTGGCAAAACAGGCCGCTGAGGGTGTAAGCCAGGTTCTAGGGTGCACTGAAATAGGTATAGAAGTCGTACAGGAAATGCAGCTTTCACGGGACACAGTAAACCCTAAATACGCAAAAAGACAAACATGAATGGCAATGTTAATAATGTTAATAAGAAAAAAAATCATATTACGTCACAAAAACAAAAAAGGGTTGACAATAGGGCCTAGGAACGGTCAGTGGCAACAAAGGCCGATGGAGGGTTAAACAAGGTTCTGGTGAACCAAACATTAATAGGCAATATAAGTATAACACATAAATGATCATGTATTTATAATATATAAAAACAAAAGCCTAGAAAACCACAAAGCGAGTACTCAGTGACTTGGCAGAAGCCAGGACAACAAGAGAACAAACCGTTAAGGGTACGATAAGATAGGATTTAAGACAAACATCAAACGCTACCGTTCTATGAGGATTTAGGTAGACGTCATCATAGGGTCCATAATCTGTCCGGTCATCGAGCACTCAAAGAGGAAAGCTTAGTGGAGACCGGTAAATGGGTATGCATGCAGTATTTTCAATATACTAGGGTAATTGTTTTGATAAACATTTTAACAAGTTTAATAAAGATTACCAGATAGTTACCTGTTTTTACACTCGTAATATTCCTTCCCATTTTCCACGCCATATCCGGTAACAACGAGACTGTGATCGATCCTTGTGGGACTGCACTTACTTTCGTCATAAACACCGCTTTTAAAAAACTGAAACCCTGAGAAATATGCATCAATATTCGTCGAAAAGAATCTTTTACTATAAAGTCGGCATTTATAAACCAGCTAAAAATAAAAACGATAAAGATAATAACGTATCAGTGACAGTTGGTTACTGATTGACAATCATTTTTAATTTCAACAACCCCTAAGTTTTGTTAAAATATATGATGATATGTCAAAGTAGATATACAAATCGAACAGGAAAAGTAGCATTCAAGGACGACAGTCAACCACAAACACACAGAAAAACAAAGAACACGTTTAAAGATGAATAAAAGTAAAATAAGACATCACAAACACGAAAGGGTTGACAATAGGGCTACCGCCTTGGAACGGTCAGTGGCAAGAAAGGCCGACTCCAAACAGTTATTGGGCGAATAAGTCAAACTATGTCACGCAGAAAAATGTAAAAGAATGCCAACAGGGTTGACCTTTTCGAGAATGGGCAGTAGCACAAAACGGCATTGGGTGAAAATGTGAAAATATCACGCTTATATGTATATATATATTAAAAGGAAAAATATGCTACTGCTGATCGAGTGGTACAGAGCGACATTAGGCCTGTCCTTTCGGAAAGACGGTTAAAACAGCTCCGAACACACCAATGGTTACCCCTTTAAAGTTTCATTATCGACAGAATGCGCATTTGGCTCAAGCAGGTGAACACACATATAGGCTTTAAACAACATTAAACACAATACTGAAATGGCTTGACTTTTTCAAGCGAAACTTCAACATTTATGAATTTCGTGTAACAAAGTATACTTTAATCAAAATGTCTACTACATGACAGAGTTATCCTTTCTGTAATTAGTTGTAGCCTTTTTTTGTACAAAACACGTTGAGATATATCTAGAATATTACTTGGAATTATGTGTATATAATAGTGTTGTACAGGCAATTTTTGAGTATGCGTTTCTTTTTCCTTTCAGTATATATATATAGGGAGAAAATTTGCGAACAACCAAGGTCAGACAACCTTCGGCAGAGAGCCTAGCTATGTTGAGAGACACAGAAATCAAACGTATGCATTCACTTCCTATTCAGGATAGTTGCAACACACGCTGATATATTGTATCTCTACATCATAACAAAATCGTCTGGAGGCAAAATTAACATATAAACGCACACATACGTACAATTAAAGCTCATATGAGTGAGATCACATTTAAGGATTCAACCACACACACGCTATATTAAGACAGTGACAATGAAAGGTGCCGGATCACTAGGATGCTGTTAATTCAGTAACTGGTACATATTAAAGTGAGATAATTTGAACTCACAACGGCAACTTTCAAAATTTGGGATCTAAGAGATTCACGTTCACAAAGCAGAGTTATATATATAGAGAGAAATGTTTGCGACCAACCAAGGAGACGAACTACGGCAGGGGCCAAGCTAAAATTTGATTTGATTTTACTGTTGTTAACGTCGTTTTTCAGCTCATGTTAGGTAACTGTATGTATGACAATCGATCGTTATATTTTATATTTAATATTCATTCAATGTTTTGATTCCAAATGAATGAAAATCTTTGAAGTAACACGATGAAACAAATATCAAAAACGTTTTCAATCCATGAGTTGGGGTTACTGCAAAGTCAGCAAAAGTCAATAGATATACCGTTTATTGAATGAAGTGTCATATAAGGTACTTAGGAAAAAAACACGGTTTAGACGTGTAATAGAAAGTGCACCTAAATTATTAAGTTTTAATAAAATACTTTATGTTTGTCGATCAATAAGTCAAAACATGAAAATGAGCTTACTTTATTTAGAATTGGTGTCTTGTCTGCTCTAGGTGGATAAATGGACCATGCTAAGGACCAATTTATTACACGTAAAAACACCAACAACTTTGAGTAAAACAGTACCAAACTTTTCGGACAATTTCACATGATGCACGCATGCCGTTGAGTGAATGCGGGTCATAACATTTGTTTATTTCTAGACGTTAATCCGTCTGTAGAGTGACCAAAATCAACGTACCTTGATGTGACGCATCTACTGCCGTGGCGATAGGGCCGATCATTGCAACGGCTTGTTGGAGCGCGGTTTCATTCGCTTTTGGTATGTCAACAAAACCTGTACATGTGGCACCCATGTTTGCTTTTTTATACTTGCATGTCCAAGACTAATTATAAGGGTTAAACAAAACGATTACATATATACAGATGACACAGAAACAGGTTTGTTTTCGTGGCTACATTATGCGTCAGTTCATGTGGTTATTGAGTTGTTCTAATTTATTTTCGTTGTCACCCCTCTCTTTAATACTATGTAAACATGTATCTCAGGATTGCCTCCTGTTAACAATGTATTTCACACGCACGCACGCACGCACGCACGCACGCACACACACACATATACACGCGCGTATACACAAACTTACTCTTCGAGCTCGCTCACACACACAAATAATGTGACTTAAAGCTACAGAGTCTCTATTCTAACTGGTAATAACTCATGAATATGAATGAGTCACGTGTGAAAAATCGATGAACACCTCCAATAGTAAGGCAGAAATCGATGCGTACAATATCACATTTTTAGCTCAGTGTGGATAATTGTAGCTCAGTGTTCATGAGAGGTAATGTATAGTGCAACACCTCTCACGCCTCCTAGCACCAACTTAAGAGATATTCTACTTTAAATCCACAAAGATTGGGCTCGATCATGATCTCAAAGACCAGTCAGTAATAACACTACTGATTTGTAGTCGGGCAATTTTCTCCAGCACTAAACAAACGCTAGTGTGAATGATAATAAATACAAAAAAAGTGATCCCTTGGAAGCAAGGAACACAAACAAGAGATAAAAGTAGCAGACTCGGCTTTATTGAGTCTGTTCATGAGAGGTAATGCAAGTGCAACACCTCTAACGCCTCAATCAGTTGTTATAATCAAATTGATCCGTAAGTAAGAATTACATGGTTAGTGACGTGGAATTTCAGTCATATTTAGGCAAGTGTAAAAAAAGTGATAAATATGAGCCTGTGGCGAGTATTTATAACATTTCGACGCGAACCAAAATACAAGTTACTAAACATATATAGTTTACATTACTACCACATCATCCCTTATTTGTAAATACTTTTATTTTTATATATTTGCATTAATGTTTAATTACTATTTCATTTCTTCATCTTTCAACAGTTTTTGCGCAAAATATGACCTATTTATATGTCGACGTGCAGTTAAACACTATTCATTCATTCATTCATTCATTCATTACTTAACATGTGATTTTGTATCATGCACATTGTTTACATAACATACTTCTACCTGAAATTCAATGAAAACAACAGCTCACGTCTGCTTCGGTCAACATACAAATGGAGAATTTTTTTTCAATGGAAATAACTTTATGTTTAATGGCAAAACCTGTTTCCGGATCTAAGTATGTTTATATCGATAATGTAACATACTTTCTTGCATTCCTAAATTGATAAGTATTAAACATAGTGTGTATATATGTAGTTCAAATGGTAAATTCGTGACGCTTTATTCCATCGAACAATAGTACATGATGTACCCAATTACAGCACAATACAGCAGTTGGGCGGATCATATTACGATAGTAGGATGTAGCTGTATTTGTATTAGTAGAAACATTCGTTGCATGATAAATCTTCATATTCTGATTTACGTTTTTGAAAAACTGATTTTATTATCTACAATTATCCACTTATAATTGTTACCTACAGTTATGTTATCTACTTATAACTGTGACTCATAGCGTAGCTTATGTCAAGCCTTAACGCTATGACGCTATGACCAGGGTGGCGAAACAGAGAGGCAGACAGACAGACAGGCCAGCCAGACAGACATACAGACAGCCAGACAGACAGATAGACATACAGACAGACAGACAGAGAGCCAAACAGAGTCCCAGACAGAGTCCCAGACAGACAGACAGACAGACAGACAGACAGACAGACAGACAGACAGACAGACAGACAGACAGACAGACAGACAGACAGACAGACAGACAGACAGACAGACAGACAGACGGACAGACAGAGACCCAGACAGGCCAGACAGAGACACAGACGAGACCAAGACAAACAGACAGACAGACAGAAAGACAGAAAGACAGACAGACAGAGATATCAAGACAGAGACCCAAACAGAGAACCAGACAGGCAGAAAGACAGAGACCCAGACAGGCCAGACAGAGACCCAGACAGAGACCCAGACAGAAAGACAGACAGGCAGACAGACAGAGAGCCAGACAGAAATCCAGACAGGCAAGACAGAGAGCCAGACAGACAGACAGACAGACAGACAGACAGACAGACAGACAGACAGACAGATAGACAGACAGACAGACAGACAGACAGACAGACAGACAGACAGACAGACAGACAGACAGACAGACAGACAGACAGACAGACAGACAGACAGACAGACAGACAGGCAGACAGACAGACTGGCAGACAGACAGACTGGCAGACAGAAAGACAGACAGACAGACAGACAGACAGACAGACAGACAGACAGACAGACAGACAGACAGGCCAGATTGAGAACCAGACCGAGTGCAAGCCAGTCAGACAGACAGGCCAGACAGAGACCCAGACAAAGACCCAGACAGACAGAGACACAGGCACAGAGCCAGACAGAGAGCCAGACAGAGACCCAGACAGACAGACATACAGACAGGCAGACAGACAGACAGGCCAGACAGAGACCCAGACAGAGACCCAGACAGACAGACAGACAGACAAGGACCCAGAGAGAGAGCCAGACAGAGACCTAGACAGACAGACAGACATACAGACAGAGAGCCAGACAGACACCCAGACAGGCCTGACAGAGTCCCAGACAGAGACCCAGACAGATAGACAGAGAGCCAGACAGAGAGCCAGTCAGAGAGCCAGGCAGCCAGACAGCCAGACAGCCAGCCAGCCAGCCAGCCAGCCAGCCAGACAGACAGACAGACAGACAGACAGACAGACAGACAGACAGACAGACAGACAGACAGACAGACAGAGAGACAGACAGACCAGACAGACAGACATACATGCAGACAGACATACAGACAGACAGGCCAGACAGGGACCCAGACAGAGACCCAGACAGACAGACAGTCGGACAGAGACCCAGACAGAGACCTAGACAGACAGACAGAGAGCCAGACAGACAGACAGAGACCCAGACAGGCCAGACAGAGAGCCAGACAGAAACCCAGACAGACAGACAGACAGACAGACAGAGAGCCAGACAAGGACCCAGACAGACAGACAGACATACAGACAGACAGAGGCAGACAGAGACAGAGGCAGACAGAGACCGAGACAGGCCAGACAGGCCAGACAGACAGACAGACAGACAGACAGACAGACAGTCAGACAGACAAACAGACAGACAGACAGACAGACAGACAGACAGACAGACAGACAGACAGACAGACAGAGCCAGACAGAGACCAAGACAGGCCAGACAGAAAGCCAGACAGAGACCCAGACAGACAGACAGACAGAAAGCCAGACAGACAGACAAACAGACAGGTAGACAGACACAGAGCCAGACAGAGACCCATACAGGCCAGACAGAGACCCAGACAGAGACCCAGACAGACAGACAGACAGACAGACAGAGAGAGAGCCAGACAGACAGACAGACATTAACTAACTATCTCAAACACTAACTTGCCACTTCCTACAACCCTTAATCATTAACTTACTCAGGGGATAAGGACGCCTCGGATTGAGAGATCTACAACATATAACAAGAATCACTTCGCCAATAAAAATCATAACAATTCATACACTCTTTAATCTTAACTATAGGAACAACTCAAAACCATTTGCTTTGGACGCCATTCAGTACGCAGTACTTTGATATATATAATGACGTAAACACTATACAAAAGAAAACAACTCATTTAATAAACAACGTTTGGCATATAATAGTCACCTAGTATTAATAAAAATGACCGAAGTTATTGTACTTTAAGTGCAAATACAATAAAACAATTTACATGATTATTTTCAGTAGTTTTCAAAACAAGCGGGACGTCGATAGTTTTAGAAAACATACACAATATTTAAAAAACAAATACGTTTTTGAAAGTAGGATTAAGCGTTATAGAAAAAACAACACCTTTTTAAATGTTATATAATGTTGATGACTGTTCAATATGTAGCGATACTTCATAATAAAAGCGTATGAGAGTAAACCTTTGGAAACGTCCGAACACGATCAATACGAAAAATTTGAGTATCGTTTTGATTGAGACTGTTTGATTGATAAGCTGTGTGATTGATAAGATGTATTGAATTGGGTTATAAGGCACGCCAACACAACAAGCTTAATGACGAAAACAGGATCCAGCCTCCGTTGATAGTAGTATAAAATTATACTAAATAGACTCAGAACCATCACATCTGTAGAACTGCAAGAACCACGATGCATGTTGTCTTCCACCTATTTAATGAATGCTATAAGAGGTGGTACTTTCTTGTTTAACATCTAAACTTATATTTACAACCATGTATTTTGACCTCAACAGGAAATGAATTAAGATGTATAAACACAACTGAAATGCATTTATTTCAATATAAATTTGTTTAATAAATGAGTAAAATGGTCCTATATAATCCACAGCACTCAAACGCAATGGCACTGTAGGTCCGCACTGTACCACAGACTTTTATCATATGAGCGACGTAAATATTCAATCAATAGAACAATACACAACATAACACGTGGCGAAGACAGGGTTACTGACTTGGAACGGTCAGTATGAAATACGGCCTTGAGGTTGGCTCAAATTGATTTTAGCGAGATTCCTCACATGCCGAATTATCGGAACCAATCAGGTTGTAGCTCGTGGCATTTGTTATACACTATTTAATAACCAAACAAACCAACTGTCTACTAAACCGAAGGTTCGGGGTTCGAGCCTCATATAAGGCAACATTTTTTAAAGGGACACACTGCAATTATGAAATTGTTATCAAGCATTAAAATTACCGTTGCGATATATTTATCCAGTATCATTTTAACTTTAAACCTTCTTGCATATCATTAAATAAACTTTTGAGTTTTCATTTTCTCTTCTTATTTTAGCTTAGATTTTAATATATTATTGGTGCAATATAATCAACAGTTAGTAATATGCAAAAACAGTTTACCTTTAGCTATTCTTATAATTATTAATAATGATTGAACAAATGCAGATTATATACAAAAACTAACAGGACACCGCGAGTTTCTTAGAAATCAAGATTGCCATATGTCCCTTTAAACCATAGAATGTTAAGATATTTCAAAACATATTATACGAAACTACTACGAAATAAATCTGATTGGTTCCGACAATTTCCCATTTGAGTATTCTGTCGGTGTATACAACCTCGCTATTAATCTGTCAGCAGCGCAGTGAAAATAAAGTACAACCCATCAATAAGAAATCTTTAACGATAACGTCATCATCCGGAGCCATTTGTGAAAGATACACTTATATGTTGTTTTAAAGATATTTAAAAACACATAACTATATCTCAAATTTCTGAAATTGGGAAAATGATCCCACAGTGTCTACATGGATTGTTTTTGTGTGAACAAACATGCTTCTTTTTTTGGAGGTGAACACATTTACATAAACCTAGCAATGTTCGATAGTTTGTTAATGACATGACCATTAGAGCTTGAAACAACATCGTTTCTCTATTATACTGGCACATTTGAACAATTGCAATATATGGTTCATAACTTAAAAGAAAAAATAAACAGCACAAACAGGTAAATCGAAATAAGTATTGCAGTTTTTCCTATATTTGACAAAATCATGACATATTTATATTCGACAAACATCTACACTGTAGGATAACTTGCTGTGCTCTCTATGCCGCACTGGTTGTCTTTGTTTCTAACCATCCGAATGTATCCTTCATTCCCCCATGACGTGCCCCAACTGCAAAATCATAAAATATATATGTGAATATTTTTAGAAAAGAACTAACATGATCAAATCTTTTGGATCTTTCAAATGCGAAAACCACTGAAATACCTAAGCGTTTTTATACGTAATTTTGAAATTATAAAAATCAACTGTATATCAGTAGGAACGCCACGGACCTATAACATATCAGTTCTGTTTGCATTTTAACTCCGCGAACATGGACTATTTCTTTGTATTTTACGGACTATTTTACGAATTTTCAATTAAAACAGACGCCATTTTATTACACCCGAAATTGGGCGCGCTACGTCGGCGAGCACTACGGGTACCTATGGAGTCTAACAACACGCGTACAATGTTTCATACCGTAGATTATGTAAACACTAATACCTTACCGGACGAAATAACGTCCCATTTTGTGTCAACACGATGCAGTGTTGGTGACTGACAGGTCACCGTGACATAACTTGACACGTGAAATTGACATGTTGTTGCAAGTTGGATTTGGGATTATTGTCTGCTGCTGGAGGTCCATGATCAAGGTATTTGTTTTGTCATTAAAATGTGTTTGTTAATAAACAGTACACACCCCTTTTAGATCGTGCATATTTAGACATTGGCCAAATACAGTGCCTAAAAAAGTAGTGTATAGGGTATACTAGAAAGTTCATAATCACTTTAAGTGTTTTTCGTGTACTCCGATCTTTCCAGTAACTGGATGTACTGTAAACTGTAGAACGTTTCGTGGAATTAAACAATTGCTAGTTGAAATGCTATCAATGTCCCCCGCACCCCGCCCCCACCCAAGTACGGTAGATGGGGGTGTGGGGGTAGATGGAGCTTGCATACCGAAAACAAGGAGGGGGTAAGTAAACTAGAAACCCCCTCCACCCCCACCCCTCAGATGCATGAATGTAAATAGTCAGCGTTGTCTCTATATCGTTATGTTATCCCCATTTTCTCGCACATTTGAGAATACATAACCCGATACAACTACCATTGAAACAATGTAATCTGCCATAGACATTTGACTGAAATCGGTCAGATTCATATTTATGTACAGTAAAGTTTTGAGGCAAGGAAGTGATTTTGAATTTACATTTAGTTACATTCTGTTGCGAAAAAAACAACGCAATTTCGAGAAAGTACATTTCACTTAAAAGCCTTTAAGGCGATGTAGCTACTACGCTTGCCTCCAGTGTGTCTCAAAAGAAATGACTATTCCATGGGCTGGAAATATTCTGTGAAAGTGGAACAATGTTTTTAATGTATCTCCAGTTGGGCTACATTATATTTTACATGTATAATGAATGATGAGAGATGTTTTTATTACATTAACCGTGTTATTGAGCACAAGTAGTATTCATGCTTTATTCAATTTAGTTATTTTATCTTTTCTTTTTTAAATATGTTACATTATGTATAACAAAGGATAAACTATGTCTGTTCGATCATTGACATTGGATTGATGTTGTTTTCAGAGAGGTCTCAAATGTGAATCGTGCCCTTGAGCAGCTCTAAGTGAATTGATACTGACGACTTCAGAATGTCAAGCCGTATTAAATGCCATTGGATCATATGGAGGTAAGAGCCTTTTTTAAAAATTGTTTGCACTTGTAAAGTTCTTTAAATGGAGCTTGTGTTATGCTTGCACGGTGCTGTTCAAAGTTAGAGTAAAAAAAAATTCAGTGCTAGTGCAGCGTGATTGTCATATGAGCTCGTGTAAACTACATGTACTGGATACATGCGAAAACAAGTTGTGTTAAAGGGACACTAGGCAGTCTTTATTTGTTTAAAACTTCTGGAGTTCGGTTAATTTTTCTGCATAGTTTGCATTTGTGCATCATTAATATTATTTATTAGAATAGTTCAGAAGAAATTGTTTTACACATTACTTACTGTTGATAATAGTGCACCTATAATAATTTATTTAACTTTTAATGCAAGCAGGTTTAAATTTAACATGTTACCAGGTTAACAAATGGAGATGCTAATGTTAAAGTTTGATACATACTTCAAGATTGCCGTGTGTCCCTTGAACATCATCTAATTGTTCTATGTGATGGGTCCTCAATTTATTAAAGGGACACATAGCAAATTTCCAATCTTGTGTCTGTTTTACACGTTTTCATATCAGAACAGACCACACATCTACAAAAGTGTCTTCTCAACTGCCCTATTTAATCATGTTTTATTTCTAAAACTAGCGGCATCATCAGGTTTTGAGAGAGAAAATATATAGTTGTATATTAATGTTTTCTCCCCATGTAAAATGACCTTACTAAGTCATTAAAGTAAAATATCCTATGAACAAAACGTGTAAAAGTTAACAATTTTAGATTTTTGGCAAGACTTGTATTTTATTCCCCTTCTAGTAAAAATGGCTTATAGAACATTGCACCCTCTGTCAGATTTAACTTTCCTTATAACAGATTCTTGCTGGACATTAAAATGGTTCTATAATCATGTCAGTTCAATCATATACTCGTATGATACACAATATAATATGTATTGACCCTTTACTTGATGTGCCATTTACTCAGTTTTGGTCAAGGGACGTTTATAGCATATCGGCTTTGAATCCAGTGAACACGGATTCAATTCTTACTGGCGCCACTGGGTTACTTCGATGTGTCCTGCTAGCATCGTTCGTCTGATGGGAACGTAAACCGGGTGGACCTGTGTATCAGAGTCTGTCCTCCCTCCAAGCACGTTAAAAAACCATAGGTATCTAATCGGTAGTAAGCGTAGGGCAGGGTTCGTGGATGCCTATGTATATTTCCTCCTCTCTTTCGGGCGGTTCGAAATAACCAAAACAACGTGTTGATGAGGCGTTAAACAATAATTAAATTTTAAACTGTCCCATTCCCCTAAACATGCCCTAGCTCCCTCTCGCAACACCTGATTTAAATTGAATACTCTGCTCGGTAAAAGGTCAAGTTCCCTGCAGACATCCACTATCCAAGGATAAGCATATGTTACAACACACATGTTATAATATTAATGGTATAATATATGAATATTTTCTTGCACAATGTTGAATCCGGTAAAACAAGTGGTTTTGTTCACCGATACTGTCGCCTGTGAACCAAACCACTTGTTGTTAAATTACAGGATTCAACAGTGTGTAAGACATATTCCGATCATCCATTTTTTTTTTTAAATCATAAATTAAAAAATATATATATTAAAACAAACAAAACATGCTACATGTATTTGATGAAAACAGACCTATTCAAATTTTCAAAGTAGCAATATTCGCAGATTATAGTAGATTTCAACTGCTGAAAACAAACATATATTTTTTTTCCAGGAAATAATACTTCTATGAATATAGTATATATGTTCAGGGAAATGTTTAATATGTCTGTTTTCAAATACTACAAATCGTAACGCACCGCACATGTATATTCAGTATTTACTTTCAATATAGTAGTGAGTATGACTGCGTTCTGGGACCATATAAATATAAAAGAATAATATATATAAATATATATATATAACTATATATGCCCTATAAATATAAGCGACCCGGATTCACGTGTACAGTGTTTCACAACACCACAAATCTGGCAAGTGCTCCATTGACACAATGTCATGTCCACGTTTATGTTATGAAATCTTCGAGTCTACACATAATCATGTTTGTTACCGACAGTAGCATGTATGTTACTCGTCAGTCATTTATTTACCTGGTTAAAAGGACACATGCCAATCTTGCTTTGTTTAAAACTCGAGTCGCCCCCTCAGTTTTAAACGAACAGTTAAAAGAATATACTTCTTTCTGCCTGTTAAACTTATATTAGTTTATCGCTTTTTCTGATTTCGAAAATTAACTCTGCAACGTATGTTGCCGCCATCATGGCTTCATTTTCCGATATACCGTTGCAACATTGTTTGTTAAAATAAATTGGCCACTCTGACATAAACCCAAAGCATGTATAGATACATGAACACATACATTTTAAATATATGTGTTTACATAACGAAATTATTTAATTGTTTCTGTAGCCGGTCGTCTTTCCTTAATGAATATGAATGTTGCCGTCTTTGGGTCGGACGGTCCTGTTACTTAATTAGTACTTGTCTCCGTTTATTGAAATTCTACATATATACAGAGGAGAGATGTATCTATATGATTTTGTTATTATGCTCTCTTCTAAAATGACGAAATAAATCGATTTGAATAAAAGGCGCAATACACAACGTATTGTGTGTACGGGTTGGTGGGGGTGGGGGGGGGGGGTGGGGGGGGGGAACCCACGGGGTTGGTGGGATACTACCGTAATGTTGCTCTCATAAATACTGTTAACATACTACATCAATAATATAACAACTACTGAACAATGCTGAAATCGATTTATCTTTATAAATGAATTCATAATTCCACAATTTTATTCCGTGCGAACATCGATTTGGAACGTCGATTCGGCGTATTTAAACGATTACGGTGTACTTTGTTAATTTTCGGGAGAAAAAAGTACTTGCCTCCGATTTTTTTTATATTGTACATATCTACAGAGGAAAGATGTATTTACGCGTACATGCTTTTGTTTTTTCTCTCGCTTCTAAAATGATGAAATAAATCAAATTTGATTAAAACTGCGCATTAGCAGCTATATACAACTTAATCAATACGGTATGGAGGGTGGTGGGGGTGGAATGAGGGGCGGGGTTGCAGGGATACTACCGTAATGGTGTCCTTGAGAAAAACGGTGAACATTCTACTCTAATAATTTATTAAATACAGAACAATGTTGAAATCAATATATCTCTTAAGGATTTCACAATTTCATGGTTTTATATCCCGCGTGTACATTAACTCCGAAAGGCGATTGTTCATATTTTAGCGAACACGGTGTACTTTGTTAATTTTTTTCTGATCGACTTTAAATTTTGGGTTTTAATAGTAGACATGTCAATGAACACTTTCGTGAAAAAAAATTCATTCTCGCTGTTAAAACTTAATATTTTTGCATTTGTTTTTCAGAAAATTAGCACTGCAACATATATTTTCACAATCCTCATTTCCTTTCCCGACGTACCGTTACAATTTTGTTTGTTAAACCTATTCTGAGCACTCCGGCATAAACCAACGGCATGTATAGATCAGAAATTTAATCTGGAATGCATGGATACATACATTTGAAATATATGTATTGAAATAATGGAATTATTTCATTTATTGTGTACCCGGTCGCGTCTGTAAATGTATATGCATTATGCCGTCTTTGAGTCCGTGGGTCATGTTAGTTAATTTTGGGGGAAAAAAAGTACTTGTCTCCGATTTCATTAAAAATTTGCATATGAACAGAGGAATGATTTATCTACGCGTACATGCATTTGTTTTTATTCTCGCTTCTATGAATATAGTATATATGTTCAGGGAAATGTTTAATATGTCTGTTTTCAAATACTACAAATCGTAACGCACCGCACATGTATATTCAGTATTTACTTTCAATATAGTAGTGAGTATGACTGCGTTCTGGGACCATATAAATATAAAAGAATAATATATATAAATATATATATATAACTATATATGCCCTATAAATATAAGCGACCCGGATTCACGTGTACAGTGTTTCACAACACCACAAATCTGGCAAGTGCTCCATTGACACAATGTCATGTCCACGTTTATGTTATGAAATCTTCGAGTCTACACATAATCATGTTTGTTACCGACAGTAGCATGTATGTTACTCGTCAGTCATTTATTTACCTGGTTAAAAGGACACATGCCAATCTTGCTTTGTTTAAAACTCGAGTCGCCCCCTCAGTTTTAAACGAACAGTTAAAAGAATATACTTCTTTCTGCCTGTTAAACTTATATTAGTTTATCGCTTTTTCTGATTTCGAAAATTAACTCTGCAACGTATGTTGCCGCCATCATGGCTTCATTTTCCGATATACCGTTGCAACATTGTTTGTTAAAATAAATTGGCCACTCTGACATAAACCCAAAGCATGTATAGATACATGAACACATACATTTTAAATATATGTGTTTACATAACGAAATTATTTAATTGTTTCTGTAGCCGGTCGTCTTTCCTTAATGAATATGAATGTTGCCGTCTTTGGGTCGGACGGTCCTGTTACTTAATTAGTACTTGTCTCCGTTTATTGAAATTCTACATATATACAGAGGAGAAATGTATCTATATGATTTTGTTATTATGCTCTCTTCTAAAATGACGAAATAAATCGATTTGAATAAAAGGCGCAATATTCTCGCTTCTAAAATTACAAAATAAATCGATTTTGATTTAAAAGCGCATTTTTGGCAATTTAAACCTTAAAACAACCTAAATTCATCCCTTTGAAAAATACCTTTAACTATTAATGGGAATTACACGAAGTGTACACCAATTATGTTCGACCAATGTAGTTTGTGAATATTATTACTTTAACAAAGATCTGTGATGGTGTTTTGTTATAATCACAGTTTATAAATAAGAGGTGAAGAAATCTGACCAGTGACAATTTCCCCGATAATGTCATTTTGTTATCGATTTTATCACGTGACCTTGTTTGATAAATATTCCTACGCCATAGGGCTGGCGTTCCTACTGTATAAGTAAATACGTTTACGATAGCCGTATTGGTTGTTGCTGTTATTTTAAAGTTGTATTAATACAGGTATATAAATGAGCACTAGTTAATAGTTTATTATTGATCACGTGAGTTAAACTGTAATGCAATGTTGTATTTAAATTAATCTAAATGTGTACATGAAAATATTATCTATTCCATGTAATGGTTCTATCACTTTCTCTGTATAGCAAAAACACAACAAAATAAACTGTTAACGTGATATCTGATACCTTATAAGAGTACATTGGAATACGTTGTTATTTGTTGGTATAGTTTTGTATATATATTTCATTTCATTATCGCTGTCAAATTTATATGTATTTTTTGTATCCTTATGGGTCTCACGACCCTATGTAATTATCTGAATAAATGTATCTATGTTATTCAAAATGTCTCACACAAGTAGTAATAATGAAAACGGCGAACACAATTGCATCTTCTGTTATTTAAAAAACAGATATTCGAAAGAGTATGAGAGTGGACCTTTGGAAACGACCGAACACGATAAATACGAAATATTGCAGTTTCGGTTTGATTGAGACTGTTCATGAACCGTAGTGAAATATGCTGGCTACCGTTCACGCCCCCTAGCCCCGGGTTGAGCAGTACTCAATATGCATAAAATAAATAGTACAGAATTCAAGTCGAACAGGAAATGTAACATTCAAGGTCCACAGTAACCATAAAAACACGCAGAGCAACAAACAACAATTACAAAACTGAATAAAAGGCAAGACAAGACGTCACAGAGATAAAAGGGGTGACAGTAGGGCTATCGCCTTAGAACGGCAAGTGGCAAAACAGGCCGCTGAGGGTGTAAGCCAGGTTCTTGGGTGCATTAAGCAAGTATAAAAGTCGAACAGGAAATGCAGCTTTCACGGGACACAGTAAACCCCTAAATACGCAAAAACGACAAACATGAATGGCAATGTTAATAAGGAAAAAAGGTATATTACGTCACAAAAACCAAAAAAGGGTTGACAATAGGGTTATCGCCTTGGAACGGTCAGTGGCAAAAAAGGCCGATGGGGGATGGGGGGGGGGGGGGGGGGGGGTTCTGATGCAATAAACCTCACACTTATCACACTGTCATCCCAAAACGGGACAGTGTAAATAAATAAATCTCCGCCATGAACTATATTTTAACCAAAAAGGCAGCATTAATAGGCAATATAAATAAAACACAAAGATGCTCGTGTATATATAAATACAAAACATAACAGCCTAGAAAGAAAGCCACAAAGAATGTACTCAGTGACTTGACAAAAGCCAGAGCAACAAGAGAATAAATCACTGAGGGCACGACAAGACAACCTCGCTCTTACCGTGTTGTCATCCCAATACAACGGGACAGTGTAAATAAAGATATGCCTGCCAGGTTATATTTTCTAACAAACAAGGCGACATTAATAGGCAATATAAGTATAACACATAAATGATCATGTATTTATAATATATAAAAACGAAAGCCTAGAAAACCACAAAGCAAGTATTCAGTGACTTGGCAAAATCCAGAACAACAAGAAAACAAACCGTTAAGGGTACGATAAGATAGGATTTAAAACAAACATCAAACGCTACCGTTCTATGAGGATTTAGGTAGACGTCATCATAGGGTCCATAATCTGTCCGGTCAACACGCACTCAAAGAGGAAAGCTTAGTGGAGAACTGTAAATGGGTCAACATGCAGTGTTTTCAATATACTAGGGTCATTGTTTTGATACACGTTTTAACAAGTTTAATAAAGATTACCAGATAGTTACCTGTTTTTACACTCGTAATATTCCTTCTCATTTTCCACGCCATATCCGGTAACAACGAGACTGTGATCGATCATCGTAGGGCTGCACTTACTTTCTTCATAAACACCGCTTTTATAAAACTGAAACCCTGAGAAATGTGTATCAATATTGGTCAAAAATATCTTATACTATAAAGTCGGCATTTATAAACCAGCTAAAAGTAAAAACGATAAATATAATAACGTATCAGTGACAGTTGGTTACTGATTGACAGTTTTTCTTAATTCAACAACCCCTATGTTTTGTTAACATACATGATATGTTAAAGTAGATATAAAAATCGAACAGGAAAAGTAGCATTCAAGGAAGACAGTCATCCACAAACACACAGAGAAACCTTTAAAGATGAATAAAAGTAAAATAAGACATCACAAACACAAAAGGGTTGACAATAGGGCTACCGCCTTGGAACGGTCAGTGGCAAGAAAGGCCGACTCCAAACGGTTATTGGGCGAATAAGTCAAACTATGTCAGAAAAATGTAAAAGAATGCCAGCAGGGTTGACCTTTTTGAGAATGGACAGTAGCACAAAACGGCATTGGGTGTTCATGTGTGAACATATCACGCTTATATGTATATATATACCAAAAGAAAAAATATGCTACTGCTGATCGAATGGTACAGAGCGACATTAGGCCTGTCCATTCGGAAAGATGGTTAAAACAGCTCCGAAAACACCAATGGTTACCCCTTTAAAGTTTCATTATCGACAGAATGCGCATTTGGCTCAAGAAGGTGAACACACATATATGCTTTAAACAACATTAAACACAATACTGAAATGGAGTGACTTTTTCAAGCGAAACTTCAACATTTACGAATTTCGTGTAACAAAGTATACTTTAACTAAAAGGTATACTACATGACATAGTTGTCCTTTCTGTAATTAGTTGTAGCCCCTTTTTGTACAAAACACATTGAGATATATCTGGAATATTACGTGGAATTATATGTATATAATAGTGTAGTATAGGCAATTTTTGAGTATGCGTTTCTTTTTCCTTTCAGTATATATACTCGGTAAAAGAAGTTTTGGACCAGGGTATATAAAGTCATACAAAAGATAAAACTAGTGGACATAATTTAAGTATATTTTTTTAGTAACCAAGGTCTACCCTACCCGGTTAATTTCGTACAAGAAACACTAAATTCCAAAGAAGATTTTATTTTAGAAAAATATCGCGAACACACAAAGGGTCTGTAAAAAATGTTGCATTAAAAGTCCATTAAAAGTAACAGTTACGGACACATTCGAGTAACCAATAAAAAAATTCTTATTTTTTCGCAAACTTTCATTGTGAACGATAATTATTGTTGATTGTTGATCTATTGTGAATTATCAACTGAGATAATAAGGGTTATGGTCGAATGTCAAGGTTCAGGGATCATTGTACGGGTTCGAACACTGCTATGGTCCAAAACTTTTTGTACAGAGTATATATATAGGGAGAAATATTTGCGAACAGCCAAGGTCAGACAATCTTCGGCAGGGGGCCTAGCTATGTTGAGAGACACAGAAATCAAACGTAAGCATTCACTCCCTATAGAGGATAGTTGCAACACACGCTGATATACTGTATCTCTACATCATAACACAATCGTCTGGAAGCACAATTAACATATACACGCATACAAGTATAGCTCATATGATTGAGATCACATTTAAGGATTCAACCACACACACGCTATATTAAGACAGTGACAATAAAAGGTGCCGGATCACTAGGATGCTGTGAATGCAGTAATGGTACATATTAAAGGGAGATAATTTGAACTCACAACGGCAACTTTCAAAATTTGAGATCTAAGAGATTCACGTTCACAAAGCAGAGTTATATATATATATACGGAGAACTGTTTGCGGCCAACAAAGGACAGACAACCTTCGGACGAACTGCGGCAGGGCGCCTAGCTAAAATTTGATTTGATTTTACTGTTGTTTACGTCGTTTTTCAGCTCATGTTAGGCTACTGTATGTATGACGATCGATCGTTATATTTTATATTTAATATTCATTCAATATTTTGATTGAAAAGGAATGAAAATCTTTGAAGTAACACAATGAATAACATATCAAAAACGTTTTCAATCCATGAGTAGGGGTTACTATAAAGTCAACAAAAGTTAATAGATATAACGTTTATTGAATGAAGTGTCATATAAGGTTCTTAGGAAAAAAACACGGTTTAGACGTGTAATAGAAAGTACATTTTTAAAAAGATACTTTATGTTTTTCGGTCAATAAGTCAAAACATGAAAATGAGCTTACTTTATTTAGAATTGATGTCTTGTCTGCTCTAGGTGGATAAATGGACCATGCTATGGACCAATTTATTTCACGTAAAAACACCAACAACTTTGAATAAAACAGTACCAAACTCTTCGGACATAAAGGGCACAATTTCACAATCACCCACATGATGCACGCATGCCGTTGAGTCAATGCGGGTCGTAATATTTGTTTATTTCTAGACGTTAATCCGTCTGTATAGTCACCAAAATCAACGTACCTTGATGTGACGCATCTACTGCCGTGGCGATAGGGCCGATCATTGCAACGGCTTGTTGGAGCGCGGTTTCATTCGCTTTTGGTAGGTCTACAAAACCCGTACATGTGGCGCCCATGTTTGCTTTTTTATACTTGCATGTCCAAGACTGAGGGTTAAACAAAACGAGTACATATATACAGATGACACAGAAACAGGTTTGTTTTCGTGGTTACATTATGCGTCAGTTCATGCGGTTATTGAGTGGTTCTAATTTATTTTCGTTGTCACCCCTCTCGTTAATACTATGTAAACATGGATCTCATGATTGCCTCCTTTTAACAATGTCTTTCACACGCACGCACGCACGCACACACATATACACGCGCGTATACACGAACTTACGCTTTGAGCTCGCTCACACACACAAATAATGTGACTTAAAGCTACAGAGTCTCTATTTTATCTGGTAATAACTCATGAATATGAATGAGTCACGTGTGAAGTAGTTTCAAATCGATGAACACCTCCAATAGTCGGTATAGAAGGCAGAAATCGAAGTGTAAAATATCACATTTTTATTTAGCCTTCGTACGGGTAACATCGATAAATATAAGGCTTCCGAATATATGTGATAAAAAAAATAATTTCTAGAAACGTGATTTGAACCACAGCCGTTGCGCTTCTAAGTTCTGATGGCGGTACGTTTAACCACTAGACCACGGCTATTTATTGGTATATTCTAGCATTATTAACACTAAATAAGCATTACGTAATAACTAGCGCGCACACAAACTCATCAGGCATTAAATAACAAGTCTAGATATGGTTGTTATGAGGCGGAATATTAGTTTCATATTGATAAAATATAGTATTACACCAGACAATGTTAATTTACACGTCCGACAAGGTGGACTATATATTTATGGATTCATCTGGAATTGCGTTCAATTATGTGAAGTTATTTTGCCTCATTATAAATGGTAGTTCTCAAGCTCAGTGTTCATGAGAGGTAATGTATAGTGCAACACCTCTCACGCCTCCTAGCACCAACTTAAGAGATATTCTACTTTAAATCCACAAAGACTGGCCTCGATCATGATCTCAAAGACCAGTCAGTAATAACACTACTGATTTGTAGTCGGGCAACTTTCTACAGCACTAAACAAACGCTAGTGTGAATGATAATAAATACAAAGAAAGTGATCCCTTGGAAGAAAGGAAGACAAACAAGAGATAAAAGTAGCAGACTCGGCTTTATTGAGTCTGTTCATGAGAGGTAATGTAAGTGCAACACCTCTAACGCCTCAATAAGTTGTTATAATCACATTGCTCCGTAAGTAAAAATTACATGGTTAGTGACGTGGAATTTCAGCCATATTTAGGCAAGTGTAAAAAAAGTGATAAATATGAGCCTGTGGCGAGTATTTATAACATTTCGACGCGAACCAAAATACAAGTTACTAAACATATACTACCACATCATCCCTTATTTGTAAATACTTTTATGTGTATATATTTGCATTAATTTTTAATTACTATTTCATTTCTTCATCTTTGAACAGTTTTTGCGCACAATATGACCTATTTATATGTCGACGTGCCGTAAAACACCATTCATTCATTCATTCATTCATTCATTACTAAACATGTGATTTTGTATCATGCACATTGTTTAGATAACATACTAGCTCACGTCTGCTTCCGTCAAAATACAAAATGGCAAAAACTGTTTCCGGATTTAAGTATGTTTATATCGATAATAAATGTAACATACTTTATTGCCTTCCTATATTGATAAGTATTAAACATAGTGTGTATACATGCAGTTCAAATGGTAAATTTGTGACGCTTTATGCCATCGAACAATAGCACATGATGTACCCAATTACAGCACAATACAGCAGTTGGGCGGATCATATTACGATAGTAGGATGAAGCCTTATTTGTATTAGTAGAAACATTCGTTGCATGATAAATCTTCATATTCTGATTTACGTTTTTGAAAAACTGATTTTATTATCTACAGTTATCCACTTATAATTGTTACCTACAGTTATCTACTTATAATTGTTACCTAAAATTATCTACTTATAATTGTTACCTACAGTTATCTACTTATAATTGTTACCTACAGTTATCCACTTATAATTGTTACCTACAGTTATCCACTTATAATTGTTACCTACAGTTATCTACTTATAATTGTTACCTAAAGTTATCTACTTATAATTGTTACCTACAGTTATCTACTTATAATTGTTACCTACAGTTATCTATTTATAATTGTTATTTACAGTTATCCACTTATAATTGTTACCTACAGTTATCTTCTTATAATTGTTATCTACAGTTATCCACTTATAATTGCTACCTAAAGTTATATACTTATAATTGTTACCAACAGTTATCTACTTATAATTGTTACCTACAGTTATCCACTTATAATTGTTACCTACAGTTATCCACTTATAATTGTTACCTACAGTTATCCACTTATAATTGTTACCTACAGTTATCCACTTATAATTGTTACCTACAGTTATCTACTTATAATTGTTACCTACAGTTATCCACTTATAATTGTTACCTACAGTTATCTACTTATAATTGTTACCTACAGTTATCTACTTATACTTGTTACCTACAGTTATCTACTTGTAATTGTTACCTACAGTTATCTACTTATGATTGTTACCTACAGTTATCCACTTATAATTGTTACCTACAGTTATTCACTTATAATTGTTACCTACAGTTATCTACTTATAATTGTTACCTACAGTTATCCACTTAAAATTGTTACCTACAGTTATCTACTTATAATTGTTACCTACAGTTATCTACTTATAATTGTTACCTACAGTTATCTACTTATAATTGTACAGTTATCTACTTATAATTGTTACCTACAGTTATCTACTTATAACTGTGACTCATAGCGTAGCATATGTCAAGCCTTAACGCTGTGACCAGGGTGGTGAAACCACGTGACTTTTGATCGGTTTCACGGCAAAACAATTGTAAACTAGATGTAGTAGATGGCAATTTTGATTTTTTAGTGTATTTGCCATGTTGACCCCTGAGGCAGGCACCTTGGGGCGGAGTCAAAAATAATGTTGCTCTTGCACGTTGTCATGATGTGGGGAAGTCATACACTAAATTTGGTTGAATTCCGCCTAGTGGTTAATTAGTTGAATTTTTAGTGTATTTGACATTTTGACCCCTGGGGCGGAGTCAAAAATAATGTTGCTCTTGCACGTCGTTATGATGTGGTGAAGTACTATACAAAGTTTGGTTGAATTTATAAGACATAATAAAAAAAAAGAAGAAGATTTGACCCCACCACCCCCACCCTCAGATGACACTCGCCCAAACCCCGGTCGCACATCGGAGGTTGAAATAAAAAAATCTTATAATAAGTTGTGTATCTTATATAGATGGGTATACCAGTTTGTATGTAAAAATAATAAAAAATAGTAGTGTAGTTGAATTTTCAGTATATTTGATTTTTTGAACCCTGGGGCGGGCACCTTGGGGCGGAGTCAAAAATAATGTTGCTCTTGCACGTCATTATGATGTGGTGAAGTCATACACTAAATTTGGTTGAATTCCGCCTAGTGCTTTAGGAGGAGTAATGCAACATTACACACGGACGTACGGACGGACGGACGAACGCACGTACGGACGTACGGACGGACGGACAGGAATACATGATCCCCACTTTTACTTGGAAAAAGGTGGGATAACAAAACGTTTGATTCAGGTAGGTGTTCGCTTCATAGCTTTCTTATTAGTTATCGAATTTTAATTAACTAAAGTGCATTTACCCTTCCAAAGTGATGTCTTGACTCCGCCGTGAAAGGTAATTCGATTTATAAAATACGTTCTGAGATTAGCCCTACCAAATTATTGGAAACAAAAGAAATCTATGACCTTGTACATTTTGGGAGGGCTAATCTCAAAAAGTACTGAATGAACCAAAAAGATATATAGGGTCCTATAGAAACCACAGCGTCCGAACGCAATGGAATCGTAGGTCCGCACTGTACTGCAAACAAGGACTTGAAACTACAATGAAAGAGATAAAAACAACACAAAGGGTGGTGAAGACAGGGTTACCGACTTGGAACGGTCAGTAGGCAATAAGGCCTACTTGTTAGCTTGAATCGATTATATATGCGCACAATCCTCGCTATTATCCTGTCTTCTGTGCACAAATAGACAAGACAGTGTAAACAAAACTACATCCCATCAAAAGTAATTCTCTAACAATAAAGTCCACATCCAGAGAAACTAACTAAAGATACACATACAAAATAATAAACATCTCAGGATGTATCCAGAATCGTACTGAACAACCATAGTAGTTGCAGCTAAAGAGAAAACCAATCTAGTGTACGACCAGAAAACCCGAGGGACGAAAGCTCATGCACCCACCTCCCTTAGTTGGGGTTTCAGTAGGTACAATCATAGAGTCCCAAGAGGTAGTCCAGTCATCGCACAAGTGAAAAGTGAAGCGTAATGACTGACTGTAGAGGGGTCAATCACTAAACATGCAGTGCGCTGTATAAAACCAAAGGGTTATATCCTTTTCTGACGAACTTCCTGATTAAATTTGTAAAGCGGTCAGGAAACCCGTCAGACCCCTTTAACTTTCGAAGTTTATAAACCACATCTCCATAAAATGAGGGTTGTGATATGCCTAGCCGCAGAAGTGTTTTAAGGTTGGTGTTGTACTTTTCCAGCAGGCCCTCGTTGCGGCGGTAGAATTTAGAGAAAGATCTACGTAGTTTGTGATAACGAAAACCCTGCTGAAGAAGTTTACTTGTAATAACTTGATTTCGATCATTGAAGTCTATAACATCATTACACGCTCTAACAAATCTAATGAGCTAGGAGATATACACCCCATATGAGGTAGCACGAGATACATCTCCATCCAGGTGTGGATAGTTTACGATGTTAAAATTGAAATCATCTCTCTTATCATAGATTTTAGTATGAATACAATCATTTGAAATCGAGAGATGAAGATCGAGAAATGCTGCTACTGTATCCGAAATGTTGACTTTATTCAACGTGAGCTCTGGTGGATAAATGTTAGTAACCATATGAGCAAAGAACGGATTTCAATATTGAGTATGTCGTCAAGATACCGAGAAGTATTATTAAAGGATTATTAATCTTTAATATATGAGTATTTAGAGTTATGCAGAAGAAGAAAGAAAACATTTTGAAGAGGAAAAATCTATACTATTTGGAGTAGCTGCCCTTGAAAAGGCTCTCACAGATAAAATAAAAGAGGATCTTGATGATCATAGGGAAACTTGTATGAGACACTTTGAAAACAATATTGCAGCTTTTAAAAAAGAGTGGATTGCTGGGCTTTTGGAAAAACCAATTTTGGAGATAACACGTTGACGATTGATATACATATCAAAGATAGTAGATGATAATGAAATTATGGAAATCAAAGATTTTAGTACCATTCCTAAAAACTTTTTAATTTAATATAATCTTTAATATATGAGTATTTACAGTTATGCAGAAGAAGAAAGAAAACATTTTGAAGAGGAACAGAAGGTTTATGAGAAAGCAGATGCTTACGAGCAAACTCTTTTAACTGAGACAAATGAACTTATCAAAGGGTTTAAGACAGTTCACATGTAACGATTGTCAGATGATATTACAGCTTTTAAGAAAGATTGGATGATAAAAACTGAGATTGAGTGCAATGATGCTGTAAAGCTTCTCACAGATCTAGCAGAAAAAGAAATTAACATTTTTAATGAAACACAATTAAAAGTAATGTCTAAAAATGTTGAGTTGTTCAGAGATAATCTAATCAGCAATCTAGAAAAACCTCATGTGATTAATACCGATATCGGATGTTATGAGGACTTTGAAACGTTTGTCGAAAGTTTAAAAGAAATGATTGATGCAGAAGTTTTTGATAAAGACGAGTTTATAAACTATTGCAAATACAGGATACAAATTAAATCACTGGCAGCTGGAGGTAATCTTGAAACTGTTGAATTTGATAGATACTGCAAATATCATGTAAAAATAAGTCAGATGATAGATAATAGAGTTCTTGAGGAAAAATGCTTTCGGAGATACTTAGACATACTTCTGGATAACGAAATAGATGCTCTCTTGGATGAGGTTACTAACGAGGGCACCAATGAAAATATTAAATAAAAAGTGTTATTTAATTAATTAATTAATTAATTAATATGGGCTTAAAGAAATAATCTTATGTAATATTATAATAATGAGTATCCGAAAAATTGATCCATCCCCAAAACAGTATAGCAAGGTTTTTTAAAGTAGATGGTTATTTAAGTAATGCTCCGATTGTTCAACTACAAAAAGCACACAATACTGATGTAAAGTTTCTCAGAGCAGAACTAAAAAGAACAGGTGGATTTAAATTAAGCATTGATCTAAAACTTACTTTAAGAAAAAGCGTATCAGGAGGCATAGGAAAAGGTCCTGAAACCGTGTACAAAACAGCTTACTTTGCCTCAAAGGCTGTAATAATATTAAACTAAAATCAAATACCAGAAGCATTAGACAAAGCACGGGAAGAAATTATAAATAGAATTGGAAATTGGATTCGGGAGGGAAGTGGTTGGGTAATTGAGACACTAGACGCACACTATATAAATCGAATAAAGTATAAGCCTTTACGAGGTAGCTCTTATTTGGATTTACCAAAAGAACTTGCTAATGCTAAAAAAGGATTTATAACTATAAAAAAAGGAAAAGACCAAATGCTTCAATGGTGCCATTTGGCTTATGAATTTCCTGTTAATAATAAACCACAAAGAATAACAAAGTACAACAATTATATTGGAGATCTAAATTATAAAGGAATTACATTTCCTGTTACTATCAAACAAATCCCATAAATAGAAAAAAACAAAGACATTGGGTATGAAGATAATCAAGTATACCCTTTGTACATATCAAAAAATAAAGCAGAGAAAACATGTGATATGCTTTTGATCACCGAAAAAGAAAAAAATCATTATGTGTGGATAGAAGATGTTAACAGTTTGGTGTATAATCAAACAGCAGACAAGGAAATAAAATGGTTTTGTAAAACATGCTTGCAGTGCTTTACATTAGAAAGAGTTCTGGAAAAACATATACCTGTTTGTCTTTCACTTAATGGAAAACAAGCAGTAGAGATGCCAAACAAAGATGAAAAAATTAAGTTTAAAAACTACGACATACAGCTAATGGTTCCGTTTGTTATATGCTGATTTTGAAGCAGTAACCGAAAGTATTTCCTCAGTATCAAACAATCCTAACAAATCACATACGGAAGCATATCAAAAGCATACTGATTGCAGTTATGGGTATAAGGTTGTTTGTTGTTATGATGATCAATATTCAAAACCAGTTGTAACGTATAGAGGACCAAATGCTGTTTACAAGTTTTTAGAAAAAATGATAGAAGAAGAAAAGTGGTGCAAAAAAACTATGAATGCAAACTTTAAAAAAGATCTAGTAATGTCACAGGAAGAAGAAGCTGGATTCCAAAAATATGAATCATGTCATATTTGTGGTAATGGTTTTGCAACAACTCTTAAAAAAGGTGACGCGGGTTATACAGTGGCATACAAAAACTCCATCAGAAAAGTCAGGAACCATTGTCACATAACTGGGAAGTATAGGGGAATGTAATATGTAATATTAATTTCAGGTTGACTAGAAAAATACCTGTTGTGTTTCATAACTTGAAAGGATATGATTCTCACTTTATAATGCAACACATCGGAAAGTTTAACGAAACATAAATGTTATACCAAATAACATGTAAAAGTACATGGCTTTTATGTTAGGACAAAGTTTGGTGTTTATTGACAGTTTTCAGTTTATGTCTCAATCATTAGAAAATTTAGTAAAAAACATCCCTTCGTTTCAATACACCTCTCAGGAATACTTTGATGATAAGCTAGAATTAATAAAACGAAAAGGTGTTTATCCTTATGACTACATGAACAATTTTGAACGCTTCGGGGATACTAAGTTACCTGGCAAAGATAGCTTTTATTCTCAATTAAATGATGAGTATATTTCAGATGCAGATTACGATCGTGCTAAAAAAATATGGAAAACATTCAAGATTAAATATATGGAAGAATATCATGATCTATACTGAAAGGAAAAAGAAACGCAGGGTGCGTATTTCGGCTATATATTGCATATACTGCACATTTAATTCCATATATATTCCAAGGAAATCCCAAGATGTTTTGTAAAAAAAAAAGTTCAGTTAGTTAGAGAAAGGGCACAACTGTGATGTTGTAGACGTTTTAATCACAGTACACGTTGTAACAAGAAATTCATAAATGCTGAAGTTCCTCTTTGAAAAATTGAGCCAGTTCAGTACTGTATTTAATGTTAAGTGATTGCAACATTTAAAGCCTGAGTTTGCTCACCTGCTTGAGCCAAATGCGCATTCTGACGATAATGAAACTTTAAAGGGGTAACCATTGGTGTGTTCAGTGCTGTTTAAACCTTCTTTTTAAAAGGACAGGCCTAATGTCGCCCTGTACCATTCGATTAGCAGTAGCATATTAAACATACAATATATATCGGAAATACGCACCCTGCGTTTCTTTTTCCTTTCAGTATATATCTCAAGACAGAAGTGAGGTTGCTGGCAGATGTTTTTGAAAACTTTAGAATGTGCATTGAGTATTACGAATTAGATCCTTGCCATTACTTCAGTAGCCCTGGTTTAGCCTGGGATGCATGCCTTAAGTTGACTGGTATCCAACTTGATTCAATAACTTATATTGATCAATATTTGTTTGTGGAAAAAGGATTAAGAGGTGGTACGAGTTATATTGCAAATAGATATTCACAGGCTAACAATAAATATATGAAAAACTATGACAAGGAAAAAGAAAGCAAGTACATAATAAATCTCAATGCTAATAACTTGTATGTGTGGGCTATGTGTCAACCGTTACCTACTGGCAACTTCAAGTGGGTTGATAAGTTTGAAAAAGGAAAATCAAATAACATTGTTGAGTGCGATATTGTTTATCCTGAGAAACTGCATGACTGGAATAATGATTATCCTCTCGCCCCGGAAAGTTTAAATATCAAAGATGAGTGGTTGTCAGACTATTGTAAAAATTAAAAACAAAAGTTTAATTTAGGACATTGTAATGTTAATAAACTTGTTAAAAGCTTGGATTGAAGGTATCAAAAATACACCGAATACTACAGTTTAACGAATCAAAGTGGTTGAAAACATACATAGACTTTAATACTGCCAAGAGAACAGCTGGTAAAAATGCCTTTGAAAAGGATTTCTTCAAACTGATGAACAACTCAGTTTTTGGTAAAAGTATGGAAAATTTGAGAAAAAGAATTAATGTTAAATTGACTCACGACGAGGAGGTTCTCCTAAAATATGCAGCAAGACCTTCATTTATTTCTTGTAAAATATTTAATAAAAATGTATTTGCCATAAATAGAATAAAAGAACGATTAGTTTTAAATCGTCCTTGTTATGTTGGCATGTGTATTTCAGACTTGTTAAAATATTTGATGTATGATTTCCATTACAACTATATCAAAAACAAATATGACAGAAAAGCTAAGTTATTATTTACTGATACCGATTCCTTGTGCTATGAAATAAAAACAAAATATGTGTATGCAGACTTTTACATGGATAAAGCACTTTTTGATAATTGTGATTATGATCCAAAAAGTCAGTTTCATTTTAATGATAATAAAAAGGTTATTGGCAAGCAAGATGAAAGATGAAACGTGTGGTATGGCTATTGTTGAATTTGTTGGTTTGCGACGTAAACTATATTCGTATGTGCTAGATAATATGGTTAGCGCAAAGAAATGTAAGGGCGTTAAAAAGTGTGTTGTTAAAAAACCGCACATGACGATTACAAAAATATTTTGTTTACGGCAACAGAAGCTCACCATGAGATGAAAGTTATAAGATCACAAAAACATAACATAAGCAGCTATGCAATAAATAAAAAAAGCTTATCAGCTTATGATGATAACCGGTTCATACTAGATAACGGACAAGATACGTTAGCATACAAGTAAAAAATGATATGCAGAGCGATGATGAAGACTACTGCCCGGTTCCGTCTGACTTTTCCTAATGAGTTGCAAATGTTATGTTATTAAAATAACAAACCGGATTGATCAGTAGTATAGATACTGGGGGTATCAGGTATCCATGAGCGGGGTTGTTTGAGAAAACTGTTGAAATATGTTGGTGTTGATTTAGGCCTGACTTACATTTAGATCTTGGTGTTATGAATGAGAGTGACGTCTGAGTCCCCCCTGGCATATTTCAATAGTATGTCTCGTTCCCCGCGATGGAAAACTGGCCTGGTACCCGCAGTACCTATACTACTTATGATCTGTGGATATATTGATATAATCGTCTCTTATAATTCTGTAAAGAATGATGGATGTTTACACGTTTTATTAATGTGTTTATGCTAGCTTGTATATAATATGTAATTGTATGTAAACAATGATACGCAAATAATCGTATTAGTATGCCTATTTACTTCCATAGGTATAGTAAACACCTGCAAATCTATAAGTCGTTAATGATATAAAAATCTCGCATTAATGATATTTTCTCTTAATACAATGTTAGTGTTTACCGTACTTTGCAAACCACTCATACGGCTCAGAATACCACTACCATTGCTCTTCATGGTTTAGAGCTTTAGAACCTGACCTATATAGAGACTACCGATAAATCTATGGCAAACACTAAGCCGGATAGAGGTTATGAAGAGAAATCTTCACCATTAGGAAATCGCAGTCAGTCGCTACTCTCCCTCCCTTTCAGTTTCTTAATGGTGAAGATGTCTCTCCATAGCCTCTATCCTATACTTAGAGATCATTGAGTTAGCAACTTGTATTTGTTATTGATTATTTGATATCACACTTTATATTGGAACTGAATTGAATTGTAAATACTCTGTGTTTGTATACATTTTGACATGTCGATTATTTGCAACAGAGGGATAAAAATCAAATGCACATATAATTATGCGAAACGTTCAAATGTAAACATCTTCATTCAAAATGATATGCACCGTGTTAAGCCTTTATTTACACACCAATTAATACGTTAAAAACTGATCGTTAAGACTACTTCGTCATATTAATAATCACGGTGGATGTTTTTAAATAGTGTATATTCTATATAAAATATGTTTGCATAAGGATTATCTCCAATGCAAGCATGGAACTGGTCTATGGTTGGTTGGTTGGTTGGTTGGTTGGTTGGTTGGTTTGTTGGTTGGTTGGTTGGTTGGTTGGTTGTTGTTTATTTGTTTGTTTGTTTGTTTGGTTGGTTGGTTGGTTGGTTGGTTGGTTGGTTGGTTGATTGGTTGGTTGGTTGGTTGGTTGGTTGGTTGGTTGGTTGGTTGGTTGGTTGGTTGGTTGGTTGGTTGGTTGGTTGGTTGGTTGGTTGGTTGGTTGGTTGGTTGGTTGGTTGGTTGGTTGGTTGGTTGGTTGGTTGGTTGGTTGGTTGGTTGGTTGGTTGGTTGGTTGGTTTACGCCATTTTCAGAACATTTTAGGCTATACATAACAACTTTTTGTATTTTATTTGTTTTGTGGTGGAGGCAGACAATCGTCTTTTCCTGGGTAGAACCAGTACTGTATACTTCCCGCCATCAGTAAGAATCGACACTTTCTAACTTAAAAGTCGAGCTCCCAGAGGATTTCAAACCCTGATTCGGTGGTATTCTATTTTAAAGCCACACAGGTTGGGTTTGATGAACAGGGATAACACTAATAACTGTATACGGTTCTTAACATAATAAAAGCGATTTAGTTTAAACTTTACAAATACTTGTTAATATTAATTTTCAATTATGTAAGCTGCGTAGAAAAACTAACGTGACGCATTTCCATTTAAAGATTTAAACGAATTTGGAGAGCAAACTTACCTTAGAATGTAAAATCTTAAGTAAATACCTATTTTTTTATTATGTTTTTGCGTGTGTTTTTTTTTGCAAATAATTATGTTTTCAATCAAGGCAAACGAAACGAAACGAACAATTAATTATTTCTTCAGTTCTAAAACGGTAGAACCGATTTCAATGCACCAGTAATATATTTGGTAAAATAAAGAAGAAACAAATGAAAACCAAAACGCTATTCCTGAAATATGATGATATATAATCATGTTTAATATATGCAGGTGCTAATTTTAAGTTGATTGTCAGAAAACCTCAATATAAATACAGCAGCAACTCATCATAGTGTACATCTGGCCTGGATTTACCAACCATATCTCAGACTATTCTTAGACTTGAGCTCAAGTACTAAAATTTCATTCACAAATATTCGCATGACCGCGAAAGATAAACAGTCGTACAAAGTTGCTGTTTATTTGTAATTTATCATATTTATACGCAGCAGCTTGTTATGAAGTGTTTATATTTTAAACTTATAGAAATAGTTGTGGTTGAAATTTGCATACTTGAGCTAAAGTCCAAGAATATTCTCAAGAATGGTTGAGGAATTCCAGGCGTGGACTAAATCTCAGTGACGTCACTTACTGCGGAATACTTATGCATACCGTGTAAACATTGAACTGTTTGTCCGAAATCAACGACCGTTTCAATTTTATTTTTAGAAGATATTATAATACAACTGAGATTGAGCCCTATTCTCTAAATATAATTCAAACGATAAAAACACAAACACTTATACTTTATTTGTTCGATATGTGATTTAGCGCCACCCCCACCCCCACCCCCTCCTAAAACCTGGCCAAGTATGTTTACACCTGCCATAGAAAGGCTTAAGCCCTATTAAAAATGGCAAAATAAGTTATTTTGGTGTTTTTTTCTGCTTGTTAACCCAAAAAAAGATGTTTACGCCGCCCTAAAAAAATGGCACACAAGTTTTTTTGTGTTTTTTGCTTGTCAACCCATTTTTGGAAAACTTACGCCCTTCATCCCCCCCACGTCCCCCCTCCCCATCAAAAAAAAAAGTAAGGAGATTTAATATACTCTGATACACATGTATACCTGAATATTTTTCTAATTGTAGATTTTATTTCTTTCTCTGTCGCTAGCCATATACAGAGGCTGCCAATTGACAAATCAATACTTAGACTGTTCTTTGCCGTATGACAACAATCGTGAAAACTCAGCCAGTCACGTCATTCTTTGGGACCCAGCCTTGTGTGTATATCGAGCTTCGGTATGTTCAACATCTTGACATTTTGTTAGCCGGAAGGCAACGGCACAGAAAATAATGCACTGTTGCTAAGCTGTAGCTGTATAAATAATATGGCCGTCATCAGGCACATGTTTAGTTGTATGATTTGCGTTGCATGTTTGTTATTTTCAATACAGATGAAGGTTTTATCACTACTTTCATGTAAATAAACTATATATGGAGCAATCGTCTAAATGACATAACAAAATGTTGAAGAGAACTTTGATTTTGAATGCAAATTCGTTTTGGCGGGTATCTGACGCGGGTCATGCGGGTATGACATAACCAATATGGTGACCTTCGATATGCTGCGAAACATTCTACGAGTTGTTGCGAATAATGCTGAGAAGCTGTGTACGGGATGGATTAATGCTTTTTTCCGGCGTTTTTGCGTTTTTAATGACAAGTGATACATGCTTACCAACGAGTCGTCTTAGTCTTCCTTACTTACCAGCAATAATCATTTTTCTGTTCGCAAGTGCACAAATTAGCATAACAAAGGCATAAACATGCATGTTTATATTGTTTGCATGTTCATATTATGTATATGCATTTGTAAATACTTGACATTCAGCTCGGCACTTGACCTGTTAGTAAGTTGTGTTTGTCTGTAGAAAGTGATAGTTATCATGGTAAAAAGAAATATCCGTGAAATTATATAGGGACAATGAATGGAAAATAATATTGGTTCCACGTAAACGATGGTCTTCCGATAAAGCAATGTGAATGCCTGGAAAGCTTGCTTTGCGACATAATTAATCCGAATCGGTCTGGTTATGGTAGCTGCGAGAATCATAGCTCTTATGATGTGTACCTACCATAGCGTCCTCGGGCAACAGTTTCCCAGATCGTCTTCCAGATCGTATACTGTTTTTTCCCGACTGTAACGTCGGGTGGTCAACAATATTATGTTCGACTATCGGGAACGATCTGGGGAACTGTTGCCCTCGGCCTAGCGGCCTCTGGTTACAGTGTCACATGTCGACCCCGATACATTGGGGCAATAGTTTTCACTGTTCTTTAAACACCAATGAAATAACTGCATGGTCACTGACAATTCAGTTTGTAATAGCAAAGGTGTAAGTCGTTTAATTGAAAATAACACGTGTCAGAATATAGGGTGTACTCTACCAGTTATTGGAAGTTAGAGTATGACAGACAGCTGAAATGGACATGCTACAAAACAAATAGAGTATGGTCTCATCTCGTTCGTTAGTTTAAACACCTCGATGGACTACGCCCATCTCGATGTTTAAATCAACTAACTCGAAATCGATATAGGTTATTAGTAGTTTCTGACTCTTTCTCGCAGTTTTGGTCACTCACCAAGTAGTGGAGAGACAGTTCGACTATTGTCTTCTCTGTCAATGAACTGTTTCGTGCGAGATTTGAATGTACAAAGACATGTGCGATCAGAATGCGCGAAGAATTATCCCGTCGCGAAAACGCGATTAACATCGACTGAAGAATTTCCCTATAATCTAACCCAGCAGGTACATTATATTTTTATTACATTTTAAATAATGTATATTTTAAGCGAAATGTTTTAGATTTATTCGGCGGATGTTCGGAGTAATTAATATTTAGCGATTATGAAATATAATTAAATCATAAAACGGTAGCAACGCTAAATGTAAAAACGTAGCTAAATATACATTTTTTAAATATGGTATTTTTAAAAAATATCGGAAACCCAGAGCTGGAAACCCACGTGACACATGCATGATCTGGATATATGTTTAATAGAATAAAATGTTCGGTAAACCAAAAACACACATGTGTCATTGTATAAATGAGAGACTGACAAGGTTCAATTTTCAAATTAACACATAACAGTACATGAAATAGGTTCCAATTGTTTGTTAAGGACTTGAAATTATTGGATTAAGATGTATTTGAAGAGGGCATGCATGCTATCGCTTTGCGTAGGCCACATTATGTTTTCCTTCGTTTACGGCTACGGTAAGTGACATAATATAAAACACCTTATTTAACAATGATTATTTTATCTGTTTCATATATCTTTAAAGGTCAATGAAGACTATATCTTCAGCCTTATGAAGTGTTGATATATAATGGCTCAGCAATAACTTGAAACCGGATAACACTCGACAATATATATCCTGTTTGTTTGTTGATATGTTTTACGTTTGTGTATTGTACATGCGTTTGTTCACAGATAAACCATGGGATAACATCAGATTTTAAAGTTTCAACTCCGTGTGATTATGTGTTTGTAATATATATATGCACAATTTGTTTTCTTTCTAAACATAAGTATAAGCTTATACAAGGATATACCCAACGGAGGAGGTTACCGAAGATATTACCGACGTATAGGTGACTACAATTATGTTAATCATGTATAGTTAATACTATGTATAGTTACAGTAATACTATATATTTGTTCGTTTTACGAACGTAATACGATAAAATTAGAAATTTTAATTTTCGGTAGGAAGTTCAGTTCATGATCGTTTTCAATTTTGTTTTACCTCCTCCCATATTTTAACCGGACGTTTCATTCTCTTTTCATTTCCAAAGAAAAAAAAAAGTGAAGCATTTTTCAAATTGTTAATATTATTTGTTTTCTTCCTCAGCACTTCTCTGCCTTAAGATTCGTAAAACGAATAATCAAAATATAAAGGCCTTATGCAGAGCTTTTAAAAATACCATTACAAATGTCCCAACATTAATCGTAAATAGATTTACTCTAACATCCGTAATAAATGTTTTCTAAGCCATCCGTAAATAGTGAGTAAAAATATTTACTACAGCCATTTGTATAATCATCAATATAAAAATGCTTTAATTAATAATTGGTTCGTATTCTTTTCGGCGTTTATGCGATTTTAAACGCAGTTTGTCAAAAAGGAAATTCCATAAAAAGTGCGTTCGCGCTTTATGTTAAATTAGCCATTTTACTTCAGGTGTTTAAAACCGCAAAAACGCCGGAAAAAAGCGCATTAATCCTCATTGTTTTCATAAAAGTCGATATAGTACCAACAAAAAAGTGCATTGGCAGAACGATAATGAAAAAAAGTGCAAGGGATACAACTAATTCAGTTTATTTTTACACGGTAGAATACTCATTTTATATTGAGATATATTGGATATATTGTTTCCGTAGAAGCTCCGCCTCCTTGAAAAGTAAGTTTATTTGAAATTAGATACTTTTTTAAAAAGCGTGAATGTCACTATTCACCTTTAAATACCATTATGTCGCTTATATTTAAAACATCATAAAGATAAATATGTTGTTTTTGTACTTAAATATTATTCTATTTTGTGTTATTTTAAAAATATTGATATAATCAGAAGTCCTAAGTGGGTAGTAAAATACTAAAATAACCTGTGTGACTTTAAAACTTGAAGTCGTTCATATACATGTCCGACATATGATCCTAACACATTATTTCTTAAGACATGGACAGTTAATATGCGCATGTCGAAATAGTACATCGATCGTTCGATCTTTTTCGAACTTTCGATATACATCGATATTACGATCTTTAATGAATTGATTACATTATTAACATATGTCAAGGCATTGGTGATCGTTGAACATGTAAAGACATCTACACTCTTTAGGGTCGGTAACCTGTTTTCAACGTGCCGAAACTATGGGCACGAGTGGTCTTGCGCGAGATTGGAACACTGAAATATGCGAACAGGAACAGGATTATTACTGGTAATTGTTTTAAAACAGTCGTTAAAATGTGCGCTGTACGAGTGGTCACGAAAATGTCACGGTAAAGTTGTGCTTCGTACAAGAGTGTATATATATAATGTTTTCACCTAAAGTCGTGCTATGTTTGGATACGGGCTGTTCTAGTGGGTCTTTACGTTGCAATTAACTATCAGGTATGCAGACACTTTGGAAATGCTTATTAACTAGTGTTTTAATACAGAAAACTTCAATAAACTACGCTTTTATTTAAATATTAAATGCCCTTAAAAAAAGACAAACTTGTATTTTATTGTGAGTTATTATATGTTGGGAACTGCCCAGACGTCACATTATCGTATTTTGCAATTCCCATTCTTTTATATTGCGTATTACAAAATATCACATGGTTGGGAAAAGGTGCGGCTCGTCTTTCTTGGGCACGTCATCTTAATTGGGTTTATACAAACATGACAGAGTAAAAGGAAACCCGCAACGGACCAACACCCTTCGTTTTGAAATCGTTAAATTTGTTCATTTGTTTGTTTGTTTGTTTGTTTGAATGGTGTGTTTTGTTTACGTCATTTTAGCACATGTTAGGTCATGTATGACGATTGTTTGCTGTAGTGGCAGACCACCGTATTTGTCCTGGATAGAACCAGTACAGTATATACCTCCTCTTAGTATATCATACACAAGTATTATTAGACGTTGGAGTGTTATTGAATATGACCGCATTACAAATGTGTATGTAAAAATAGGAGATATACACACACGCGCGCACACGCACGCACGCACGCACACACACACACACACACACACACACACCAGCAATAGCGTACATGTGCCTTAGGATAATTTAAAGAGGGTTGTTCATGTTTTAAATTTAAAACAAATAATAATAATAATAATAAAACAGACAATAAAATATCATTTAGAAATAATAATTTCAAAACTAGAAACAATAAACATTTTTTAAGTTGGGGTTCCGGGTGTCTGACCATAGTAGCAGTTTCAAACTTTCTCGTGGTAGTGACATGCCCAGTTAGTACACTATCCACTGGGTTTTTTCTTATCCCCAGCGTTTTTTTCTGTTTGCTACTGTTTTGTTGCATATTATATATTTTGGTCGTAAACTGTGTATTGACCAGTCTATCCAGTTGCTGTATATAATTAACCAGTTCCTATATAGAATATATATAGTATACAGTAGTGTGTTTATATATACGTTAATTTGTATAAACGTATCTTGTGTAATATTTGATAATATTATGAGGTAATACACACGCCTACTGTAGTGCTGCTTCTTTTAAAAATAAAAGAAACAAGCAAAATACCTAGAGATATTTAGGAGACGTGTGTATTATGTATCTTGTATGATTTCACTCGGGAAGACAATATCCCGATTTGCAATAGCGCTTTCAACCTAAAATGGTCTTCTTCAGTTGACCTAAATTATTTGTATTATCAATGACAATATGTTTATTGTTTGACAATATGTTTATTGTCTTAGTACGTTGTGTAGGAGAATCCCTTATTTTGAATGTTTCAAAATATATGGGACCGTCTAGTTCACAATTGGCACTCGCTGTGATACTGCTTTATAGGGATATCACCTATTTTCGGCAGTTATTACGGTATATTCCGTAATCTGCCAAGTTTATATAGTACCTTTAGCAGTGAAATATATTCGTTAGCACGTATTGCGTAATATTGTGTGTTACTACTTATCTATGTAGCGTGTACGATCGTGGTTACACTGTAAGGTCGTGTATGCACTGACATGCAAACTGATATCCCGTTCTGAGGGGATACGATGTCTATAGTGCGGATCTTCAAATCCTCAGCTAGCGATTTACGTTAGTAAAGTAAGGCAATCTATATATGTCTTATATATTGTCTATTTCTTTTGGTGTCTCAACTTTTTGTATAGATGAGTATACTTTAAGTATTCAGGGGTACAGATCGGGTTGATACCGTCTATATTGGCTTACAGTTAATGTTTATGAGTGTATGTATTGGAGACTACACACTCAAAGGCACTCTACGGCGTGATGCCGTTAAGAGTCTGGTTGAGTCCAGAAATAAGATCAGATCGGGTTGATACCGTCTAGTTTGTCTTATTCAGCCTTCAAATTTGACCAAAGAGAATAGAGAGTATTCAGGGATAAGACCAGATCGGGTTGATACCGTCTGTATTGTCTAACAGTTATATGTTTATGAGTGTATGTATTGAAGACTCTCTCCGGCTTAATGCCGTTAAGAGTCTGGTTTAATCCAGATATAAGATCAGATCGGGTTGATACCGTCTAGTTTGTCTTATAAAGCCTTCAATTAACCAAAAAAAACACAGATAAATATCGAGTTATACAATATTTTCAGAGCTGAAAATGTGCGCGTAACTCAGTCGATGTATAGACAGCGACTGCTAGCTTGGTAAAATCTCCCCGTATCTAAACTATTGTGCCGCATTCTGTATTAATTAGCTAGACGTGTGTCCAATTCTCACTCGGGACATTAATTAAACGCCGAAGGTGCGAAATTCTCATGACCATTCAAACGTCATTAGGACAAGTTGATCCAATTATTGGCGGTTAGAGAATTATAATTAGAAAAAAACACTGTCCAGTCGTAAGTACTTACTTGTTCAACATAAAGTAAAGAATCAACATCTTAATAATTTACATAGTATATAAGATTTTCGTTGTGTTTTACATTATATCATAGTCACTTCCATGTTATATTTAGTATTTTATATTATATTTGACTATTTCTTATCTTTTATTATTTCTAATGTCTTTTTTTCCTCATGAGTCGGAATAATTTGTCTAAGTTTTTGTAGCAAGTCACTGACATTCCCTTTGTATTTGCACAGATGTAAATCGTTTAATTGAAATAACATCTCTCAGAATACCAGTTATTGCAAGTAAGAGTATGGCAGACACATGAAATGGACATGCTACAAAGCAAATAGAGTATGGTCTCATCTCGTTGGTTAATTTATACACATCGATGGGCTACATGTACGCCCATCTCGATGTTTGAATCAACCAACTCGACGAGACCATATTCTATTGCATAAACGATTATGGGCATTAATATAGGTTATTCTCAGCTATATATCAGACATTTTAAAGATCGATTCCGATCATCTTAATTTTGAGAACGTTGCTCTTGCTTTCTATCAAAGCCCAGTCACCGCTGCAGGATCCCACTAGAAGCTCAACTTGGCATACCTGTCTTTGTTGCGTATATAAACCCACAAGATTCGTAACCTGAGCTTTATTTGACGTTTGTATTGTCAAATCAGATTGTAGATGAAATAAAATACACATTTACTCGTTATCACTCCATCTAAATGTCCTTCTTTTTTTATTGCTTTTTGTTGTTTTCTTTTTTAAGGAACATATATGTAACGTTCAGCTATTGTCATCCACTGTTAAGGTAGTTTGAAAATACACCCGATAAATTGCAGTTAATTAAGAGTTGAAGCGTATCATTTGTGCACTTTTGAACTCCGGTCGCGGTACAGCCTGAAAGCCGTAAAATGCTATTCAATCCCCGGCCGGGACAATCCCGGCCTTCAATCCCCGGCCGGAATATACCTAACGACTAAAAATGTACTCGTATGAGCTACTAGTACAATTGCTATATAGCCTTGCTTGCTTGACGCTCATCTTATAAAGGGTAGTGCTAGGACTGCTGGTCGGCCCGGTGTCAGTATAATGTGACTTAGATGGGGTGTTATAGCGTGATATTACTCCAGGGTTACAGCACTACAAAGTTGAAAATACAGCTACTAAAATGAGACACCTTCGTGATAGTACTGAAAAATTGTTAAGATAGAATAGACGTTAAACCTCAAACATACATACATACACACACACGCGCGCACACGCACGCACACACACACACACACATACCAACAATAACGTACACGTGCCTTAGGATAATTAAAATGATAAAAAAATAATTGCAAGAGCAGGCTTGCCAAAACTTTTTAAATCCTGAGTTTTTTAAAATTTTAAATTTAAAGCACGCGAAGAATGTTTTTAAATGAAAAGAGCGCGCGACTTGATTGTCGCACCCTTCTTTTTTTTTGAAGCGCAAATTTAAATTATTGATGCACTTAATATAAGTTGATGCATTGTTTGACAGTTATAGAAAATAATAGATTAGGATACTTCAACGTGCATATAAATAGTTTGTTTTAGTGGGGACTGCGTAATTCTACTAGAAAAATGACAAAAATATAAATACTTGGTTTAATTTCTACTCCCATTATATTTACTATTAATTATTCATTTTTTCTCAGTAATATATAAGGATACAAAAATTTGCGGTTTGATATCCGGAATACTATTCAATACAACGACCCATGACTGCATCAAGAGCACCGTCGTTAGGAAGCAGCAACATACCCCACAGACAACCTCTCTGGCTCCTACCACAATACCGCCATCGCTAACGTCAACATTACTGCCTTCTACCAGAACATCACCAACGTCTACTGCAAGTACTTTCTGCGGGAGCGTCGTATATCACCCAGAGAATGCTACCTGCTGCATGGTTAGCTGCAACATAAAAAAGGTGCATCAAGGAAAACCGCAGCACAACCACGTGTAAGTATTGCTATAAACAGAAAACAACTAATTAAGTTGTGGATAAAGATATTGTTTAGATTAGATCGAGCCTCTCCAGGCAGAGGGTTATACATAGGAATCCGGGACCCCTACTCTTACGATCGAAATACATTCACGTGGTTCCTTAATGTGCGAGTAGAACAGACTCCGATACACGGGACGGTCCGCCCGGTTTACGTCTTCCATGGACTAGTCCAATGAAATTATCTTGTTTTAAGGATAAACCGAAGTAGCCCTGTAACTACGCCACCGCGGCCCCTGAAATGTTTAACCAATAATTCCATTGTATGCAAATCACGAGTGAACCTTTTTAATTCGAAAAAGGGGAATCAATTACAAATTGTAATACGAATCAAATTACAGGAAAGTAAATTAACACAAAATAAATTATTTCACAAATGCCGATATTTTTTTCAAAAACGTACCCAGTTGTGAAATATAATTGTGTATAAGTTTTCAGTCGTGTTTGGCATTAAAAATCATTTGATTCTTCCACATTGGGACTATAAAGCGAGTTCATGTTTAATATCGGTAGGAACGAGTTCAGTAAAGGTATTTAAGACGAACTACTAACAAGTTCGAAGTTATTCGCGAAGTCATTTGATAAAATCTATATTAAACTTTAATACAAAAATCTCTTTCGAATAAGCTGTGTACATGTCACTTCATAAAACGTCATTGAATTTAAACCCTAAAAACGTCAATTGCACCATTGCGTTACAAAGCATTCATATCAAGGTCCCTATCTCACAACTTGTGCAACAGATGTATGCCGTTTCTAAACCTACTGACGACGTGGTATTTGTATAACCTACATATATAGAGGATCAAACGCTAAAGACACTGTATAAATGACTTCAACCAGCAAGGCCAAACCTCAATACAGGAGCGTCGAATAAAGAGTTACCAACTCATAATTCATTTTACGTTTATTCAATCACGGTTCTTTAAAAACCGTGAATAAACCTATACCTTTAATTGGCATATATCCATCATTACAATGCCCTGAACAACTGGATAGAGTTTTGATAAGCAGTTGTGTAGTGTAACTTTGCCTTTATTTGGCGGGTTATATTAGTTCTTTAAAGGGGATCCATATAAATGGCCTTATTTAAAATGCGGAGCTTATAACTAACTACACACACGCACGCGACGTTATTTAACTGTTAAATGTTATGCATATTATATAAATAAATTAAACCTATGATACGACTACACGACTTTAAACATAATTATGCGATCTATGAAAAGTTTTAATATATACGATGACGTTTTATGAATTTGAAGGTTGTTAGGTTTGCGACACTCTTATTGGTGTATACAACATTGTTTACAAACATGAAGGTATCTACGCAAAACTAAACAAACTGAAAATATAAGTTTATATTGTGTTTAAGTTCGACAAGCCTAACCTCATTTATAGTATCCGAACCCTTTCCATTACTCTGTATGCGTTATATTGGCATACTTCATTATTCGTTATAGATGCTGCTTGCTCGATGTCCACCCTAGAGGGTCTCGCACCCTTCCCTGTAAGCACCCTTCCATGAATGACAGACTGTGGGAAGCGTTAGATCAACCACTACCTAAAAATGCTAAAGCATTGTGTAGTATCATTCAAAAAGGTTTGTATTTACGTCAATATTTATATGAAAGTTGTATACTGAAAGGAAAAAGAAACGCGTCACGGGAATTTCCGCTATATATTGTATAGACTGCACACAATTCCATGTATATTCCAAGGAAATCCCAAGATGTTTTGTAAAAAAAAAGTTGCAATTTGTTAGAAAAAGGACACAAGTGTGATGTTTTAGACGTTTTAATCACAGTACACGTTGTAACAAGAAATTCATAAATGTTGAAGTTCTTCTTTGAAAAATTGAGTCAGTTCAGTACTGTATTTAACGTAAAGAGTTTGCAAATTGTTGCATGCTAAGTTTGCTCACATGCTTGAGCCAAACGCCTACTTTCCAGAAAACTATTTGCTGTATTACGCGTTGTTTTAGTATTTTTTCCGAAAGGAAATATCTTACGTAGCCATGTACCATTCGATTGACAGCATATTGTACATACAATATATAGAGGAAATTCCCGTGTCGCGTTTCTTTTTCCTTCAGTATATATCTTGTTATTTCTTTTTATAGTAGCATCTTAAAGGACCGGATATGATAAGTAAAAATAAATGGCTCTCATATTGAAATTTTGAATACACAAATTCCGTATATACCTATTTTAGACACAAATAGCACCTATAGACCGAATCATTATACAAACTCATTACAAGTAAGTTTGAAGGCTCTAAATTAGTTTAAGGGTTACAAAAAAAATTATTCAATGTTTTAAGATAATAAAAAAGCTTGCACGTTTTGTAATAATGCTACCATTGGGTGGGGCACAGTCAACCTATTAATCTTTATGTCTGACTATGTTTATTTGCAGAAAATAAATACAATTTTCTCCTAAAAGTTGGAAGAAATATTACCAGCCATGGATATACGGTTTATAAAGGGACACTATCACGTTTAAATTCGACTAAACTCGGTATAAAAATGTTGTTCGGATACGATAAGTACTCACCAAAAAAAACAAGACTTCGATCAAATAAATTTCTTATACTGTCCGCCAATGACTATTACTCAGGTGACTACATCTACGACTTCTACTTGGACCCGAAAGACACCATTTACCGAGTACCCAGAAAAAGCAGAGCCGTCCAAAAATATAAAGCGGCGAAAAAAAAGTGCCCTGAAGTCTAGACGGAGAAGACGTCGCAGAAACGTCGTTTCGAAGAGCAGCAGCTCCTTGTTGTTCGTCGACACCAGTCGTATTACGGATGCATGCCATTTGATGTAACGGACTAGTTGTCGACTGCTGTCATATTAGTAAAATACAACGACAGAGGCACAGCAACGAGGTACGCGACCACGTATAAGAGATAAATGCAACCAAAAAGAAGAAAGGACATGCTATGGAATATGAACACCAAACAAACTGCAATATTTAAATAAATCTAACAAAAAGAATGCAGTGCCACACACACACACGTAACCATGACGTGATTAATGACATGGTGATGTTACGACGTCTGTATCGTTACAAGCAATCGCTCACTGGTTTAGGACTTAATAGAAGCCTGCACTACTTTATGGGTTACTTCAACATGCTTGGAGGATAGACCCCGATTGAAGGGACCGGCCGGTTAATGTCCTTATTCAGCGGACGATGCTAGTGGACGTGTCTTACCCAAGTAACCCAGTGGCGCCAGTGAGACTCCACCGTTAGCTACTGAGGGGAAAAAGTTTAGCAAGTTTTTTAGATGAAATAATACCGTATACAAGATATACTGACACGGGCTTGACCCCTACGCTAATTTATTCATTACGTCATTAAGATGTTCGACTGTTATTGATGTGTGTTTAATAAATGATTGTGTTTATGGCAATAGTTTTTTGATTTTACAACCAGAAATGTATTATTGCCTAGATGCAACAAAAATTTGCTAAACTTTTTCCCCTCAGTATATTAATGGGATACATGCAATTTATACATTTTCGAATCGGACAATATGAACCATTTCAAATTAAAAACTGACTACATATATAAAATACTGAGTTCCATGAATATTTCCTAATAAATCACTAAATTCAATGCTTGTTGGGGATTTATAATAAAGCCAATTTGTATATTGGAAATATATCCCTAACCTAAAAATGTATAGGCCTTCGAATGTCTACTGTGACCGTCCATCGTTTCAATTAGTCTTCCGTTTAAATTAGTATGACTCCGTAGTATATGGTTTAAAATGCTGATTTTTTTTCCTACAATCATTTTGAGACTGGCCATTGTTTTTTTAGTTTGTTTGAGAATTGTTTTGAGCACAGGTTTGCATTTTTTAAAGTCGTCCACTTTATCTACAGGAGATTTTACAAAAAGCGGTGTTTCTTGCTCTTTGTCAATATCAGTACAGCTAACAAACAAGTGTTTCTCTGACTGTTGTTATTTCCGATACAGGGACATAATTATATGACTCTGGTATTTCTTATAGTAAACGATATGTACCTAGTTAGCCATTACCTTTTGATAGTGGTATAACACATACTTACAGCCGTTAAAACGGGTGAGGCAATTGTGGGTATTAAGATTATATATGTGGGTATTAGAACAGTGTAATGACATTAAACCCTGTGAGAGAGAATAAATCCCAGTTTCAAAAACGAAAGTAGAAATACAGCGGTAATATGGATGAGTCAATACGGGTATTGGCATCTGCCACGACCAAAATACGGGCATTGCCATCTGTCACGACCAAAATACGCGTATTGCCATCTGTCACAACCCAAATACGGGTATTGCCATCTATCACGATCAAAACTGCGTTATCCCAGGGCCATATCAGTTATATATATATATGTATTTTATTTATTAAAGTGCAACCTGTTTACAACAATCTACATGTAATACAACATTAAAGCAATATTAATTAAACAGCCAGCCTGCAGAGGCTTACGAAGCACTATCATTTTAACAAATTATGTTCATTGAGAGTTTATTTCATTGCCATCTTCCTGGCAATATTAACTGTTGCAAACGTTCTGTTTAACCAACGTATTACTCAGTTGATTGAAACTCTGTTATTGTATAACTGTTCCTTGTATAGTTAAAATCAGTTCCTATATAATGATTTCACAGCATGGAATAATGATTCTATTTTATATACAGTTAAATGACAGTTAAGAGTGTATCTAATATATATAAATGTTAGGAATATAGTTATATATTTACAGGTGAAACAAATCACGTTATATATAGTCACTTACTATTTCATGTAACAATTTGTTCCAAAACACGCGACAAGCAATGCCATTCGAACGTATATACCATTATTTAAGATGGAGTAAAAAAAATATTTGTCTGGATGGTGTTTAACGTCATTTTCCAGCAAAGTTAAGGCTATTTTGTCGATTTTAAGTGGTGGAGGCACATCACCCACTTATTCCTGGGTAGAACCAGTACTGTATCCCGACCGCCATCTGTAAGAATCGACCCTTTCTCACGTACGAGTTGAACTCCCAGTGGGAATCGAACACGCAGTTGTGAGAGGTGAAAAGGTTCCAAACTCATAGTCCTTACCATCTCGACCACGGAGTCGATGTAGTTATATGATAAAGTTAAGAGTGATTATTTATTTTTGAAATAAAGACTGAGTTTGTTGCAGTTTAATGCACAGAAAAAGTAACAATATAACGCGAGGGAATTATCACCTCGCTTGTTAAGCCGATAGACGGATTGTTTGTTTGCTATGGTGTTTTACGTCATTTTCAACACATGTAAGGTTATATATTTTCTGTGGTGGAGGCAGACCACCCGCTTTTCCTGAGTAGAACCAGTACTATACACCTCCCGCCATCCGTAAGAATCTGCACTTCCTCACTTGAACCGATGTCATTTTGCATTGCTGTCCTTCTATAACTATTGTAGAAAGATTTAAAAAATGAAAAACGGATTTTTTGCAATTCAAAAGTTATCTTCTGCATTAATTGGCCTAAACTGGTTTAACAATTAGCTCGAAAACCCTCCGTGTTATATTCTGGCATATAATGAATGGATTATAGAAGTGGATTAAGTACAAGAGAAAAATAATTGTATAATAATAAATTAAAAAAAAAAATTTGTAATGAAGTATATATGTGTTAGTTCGATCCCCTGATCCTTAGCATTCCGAAGCAGTGAGTAAAGGCATGCAATTATATTATCGTTTAATTAAGTATATTATAAAAGCATAACCTGTTATTTTATCGTAGATCTCATCAAGTATTCGATTCATTTTTAAATTCCATTTTTCTTTCATATCAAACAGAAATATTCAGTTAATAAAAAGCTTATTGCTTCAAGTATTTAGCAATGCAATCAATGCCCATTTTGTGACACGATTATATATAAAAACAGAAGATAGTAAATTGCGATGGTATGTCAGGGGAGATAACTGGCTCTACATATTCGACCGATGATAATTACAGTTTTACAATGCTAATGTCTTACAGTCTCTGGTTTAGCATATCATGAGATAAACAAGCAAGGTTATACGTAAGCGTAAAAAAGCTGCCTATAAGTAAATAAACTTGACTGTTGCCCTGTGAACTGATAGGAATACAAATTATTGTTTGTGTAATTAATGAAAATCTGAGATATATCAAACTGAAATAAGCGTTACTGTTTTTATCAAAAGCAATAACTACGCAATGGATGCGTCAATAGTGTACACTGTGAAACTTCGAACTTGGCCAAGGTCTTATTGATATAATCCTCAATGATAGTTAAAATTAACGAAACATATGTTTAACGTTTCGGCTTGACAGCCTTCATCAGAATTTAATTTTCTGATATAATCATTCATATGCAAATTGATAGAAAATCGAAAATCATTTTAAAGTGACAGTGTGAACAAGCTGATTTGGTTCTTTTTCGCTTCTTTTTGGCATTATAAATACAACCGATATAACGCTAAACTGTGTCGTTATATACATGATATATTCATGGATTCAATAAACTTCAGGGATCTTCATTCATTAAAATACTTTTAAAGAGTTGCACTTATTCCATTCTAATAACATCGATTTCATTCAGTTGCACTTACGATTTCATTCTGCTTCGTAAACATCCCGCACACAGAAAGATCACGGAAACATTGCCGCATTCTACACTGAGTAGACAGATCTACGAAAACGTCGAATCACAGGCTAAACGGTAACCTTTGAACGTTCCAAAACATGTGTGTAAACCATTCAAACTTTTTAGACGAGTTCTCTAGAAATTCAAGTTGTAAAGCATGCGTGTCGCCAACTACATGGGTCACAGTCTGTTAACTATAAACAAATACAAAACCCATATAAGGATTAGCTGCCTTCGGCAGCTGAATAAAAGCCGTCTTACAATGAGAACAAACTGTTTGCCACATCAAGTGACATGGTCATTCGTCTATTTTAAAACTTACCGGATTCAATTATCATATAGAAAAAGCACTTTATTTCAAAATCAGTAAACCATAGGCCCATACATTATATACATATACAGTTGTATTAACATATATATATATATATATATATATATATATATAGTTATATATATATATATATATATATATATATATATAGTTTTAAAGACACCAGTTTATTGGGTCAAAATGATTTTTACACTCGATATATTGGGTCCTTACCTTGTTATTGGGCACTCAATCTGCCTATTCAACGACCCAACGATACATGCATGTTTAACAGAACTACGTTTACCTAATTAGGCCCCTCGCATATAACTTATTTTACACGTTTATTGGCCCCTGAGTAGGGGTTATCTCCCCTTGACAATTTGCTAAGTGTGTATATATACTGTTTATCCAATCAGAGTTCAGGTCAGAGTTCAGGACCCAATACATTGGGAAATTCATTATGACCCAATAAACTAGTGATGCGGTATATAACAAGACCCAGCAAAAATGTTGGGTCAGACTCAGTATTATGGTTTGGGAATAAAAGGCGTTAACAGTTGAATTACCCGTTAAGTTACGACTATATAGGGATACATAAGTTTCTTTAGGTGTACTTAAATCATAAAAAAATACCAAACACATATATACACACTATTTCAGGGTGGCCCCAATAAATGTGTTCAAATTGAGAGACCCAGTATCCTGGTGACTAAGTATATACATATATATATTCGAACAATTTTCTTTTTACAAACTGTTCATGCTTCTCAACATGAGGATATTGTCTTTCGCTGTATTATTGCATTGTTCAAGCAAATTTGAGATCGGAAATCCAGTTCCTTCTGTTGTCTTAAATATTTTATGACGCTTTCTAGTTAATTATAATCATATTATACTTTTATTTTGTTCTAGATCAAAAACTATTACAGTTGTATTTTTGTTCTAAACTTTCCATTTTTACAAATTTTAAAATGTTAGTGGTAAATTGTACTACCCAAACCACTAAACTTAGCATGTGTCACTTAGATGTGTTTTATGCATATTCATTGACTTACAACAGATTTCTTCTTCTGCATGTCACCGGACCTCCAAATTAAGATACATTTCGAGGAGCATCCATCGGTTTTACCGATTTTCTTGTTAAAGTAGACATGTAGTACACAGTCAACCAAAAACACGAAATAAAACCAACATTACAATGTTAAGGGATTTGTCTCGGTTAGATTTCAGGGCTGGCTACGGGCCTGCCATATCTAGGCGGCACCATACGTATACACAGGGATGGTCATGTATATATGAATATCAGACCAAAAACCTAGAACCAAGAAAGTATAAACTGACGTGTCAGAGTTTTGAGTTTTCTGTCATGCTATTTTTAGTTTGTTTTGGGTTTCTGTAATACTATTTGTAAACGTTTATTTTAAGTATTTGTTGGGGTTTCTTAAACATTTATTTTTACATATTTGGGTTTCTATATTGTTTTCTTTGCTAATGAGTACTAATGTAATACTGTAATTAAAATGTTTTATTATAATATACGTGTTTGTGATACTGTAAATAAAATCCTTTTTTTTTAATATGTGTTTTGTATTTTTGTTAATAAGTGTGTTTAAGATATAAAGGAAGAAATATTATACAATATTATAAATGGAACAAGATATTATAAAAAGGTATGCAGCCAACTAGAAGAGTTAAACAATAAATATAGTTACATATTATTAGTGAATAAGCAAGGTCAAGTAGAATATGATGTAATTCGTGCTGATGTCTAGAGACAAAAAAGCAACATTATTAAACAAAAACGATTAAAGTCGTCAATTTCTTCTTCTTCTTCCTTGAAATACAATAAAAGCGCATGTAAAAACAATATCGTTTTGTGTGGGTGGGGCCGGAGTGCAGGTCACCGGACCTCCAAATTAAGATACATTTCGGGGAGCATCCATCCGTTTTACAGATTTTCTTGTTAAAGTATACATGTAGTAAACGGTCAACCAAATACACGAAATAAAACCAACATTACAATGTTAAGGGATTTGTCTCGGTTAGATTTCAGGTCTGGCTACGGGCCTGTCATATATAGCCGGCACTATACGTATACACAGGGATGGTCATGTATATATGAACATCAGATCAAAAACCTAGAACAAAGAAAGTACATGTATAAACTGACGTGTCTTCTGTCATGCTATTTTTAGATTTGTTGGGTTTCTGTAATACTATTTTTAAATGTTTATTTTAAGATTTGTTTGGGTTTCTTAAACATTTTTTTTTTATATATTTGGGTTTCTGTATATTGTTATTTGTTTATTTTAAGATTTTTGGACTACTCAGTTGATGTATATTTGAATTTTCTTTGCTAATGAGTAATAAAATGTAATACTGTAAATAAAATGTTTTGTTATAATATATGTTCCGTGTTTGTGATACTGTAAATAAAATCCTTTCTTTTTAATATGTGTTTTGTGTTTTTGTTAATAAGTGTGTTAAAGATACAAAGGAAGAAATATTATACAATATTATGAATGGAACAAGATAGTATAAAAAAGGTATGCAACAAACTAGAAGAGTTAAAAAATAAATATAGTTACATATTATAAGTGTATAAGCAAGCTCAAGTAGAGTATGATGTAATTCTTGCTGATTTTTAGAGACAAAAAAAGCTACATTAATAAACAAAACGATTACAGTTGTAAATTGATTACTATCTATAAAAGCTGAACATCTTAAAGGGACACATGGCAATATTGTTGTTTTTTAAACTCACGGCGTCCCGTTATATTTTCTACATAACTTGCATTTGTTCAATCATTAATATTAATTATAAGAATAGCTAAAATATAATAGCTTTTGCATATTACTGTTTATTATAATATATCAATAATATACCTAAAATTATAATAGAATAATAAAGGAATATTGAAAACTCAAAATGGTATTTAAATATATGCAAACGGGTTTCAAGTCAAAATGATACTGGATTAATGGATCAAAATGCGATTCTTACACACTTCAAGATTGCCGTGTGTCCCTTTAACATTGGTGTCATTGAGAACAGTAATGTGTGGTCTTATACCTAAAGTCACATTTTTCTCTTTCAGTTTGTATTCCGGAGCCAAAGAGATATTTATTTGACGCTGTTTTTCCTTTAAAATTTAATAAAAAGGAACCAATTAGCCATTAATTATTTTACAAAACGCTATAATATTTGTATAGGATATAGAATTTAAAAATAAAGTGTATTT
>JAWPHD010004373.1:182500-189746 GCA_037043455.1 Cyrtodaria siliqua
AGCCAGACAGAGAGCCAGACAGGACAGTCAGAGCGCCAGCCAGCCAGCCAGACAGCTAGACAGCCAGACAGACTGACAGACAGACAGACAGACAGATAAATAGATAGATAGGCCAGACAGGCCAGACAGGCCAGACAGAGGTCCAGACAGAGAGCCAGACAGGCTAGACAGATAGGCAGACAGAGACCCAGACGAGCTAGGCAGAGAGCCAGACAGAGACCCAGACAGGCCAGGCAGAGAGCCAGGCAGAGAGCCAGACAGACAGACAGACAGAGACCAGACAGACAGGCAGACAGACATACATAGACCAGACAGGCCAGACAGACTGACAGACAGACAGACAAACCAGACCAGACATACCAGACAGAGACCAAACAGGCCAGACAGACACACAGACAGACAGACAGACCGACATTACATCATAGCGACTCCTCCTACTGAATACTAAACATTACATCACAGCGACTCCTCCTACTGAATACTAACCATTACATCACAGCGACTCCTACTGAATAGTAAACCATTACATCACAGCGACTCCTCCTACTGAATACTAGCCATTACATCACAGCGACTCCTCCAACTGAATACTTAACATTACATCACAGCAACTCCTCCTACCGAATACTAACCATTACATCCAAGCAACTCCTCGTACTGAATACTAAACATTACATCACAGCAACTCCTCTTACTGAATACTAAACATTACATCACAGCGACTCCTCCAACTGAATACTTACCATTACATCACAGCAACTCCTCCAACTGAATACTAACCATTACATCACAGCGCCTTCTCCAACTGAATACTAACCATTACATCACAACGACTCCTCCTACTGAATACTAACCATTACGTCACAACGACTCCTCTTACTGAATACTAACCATTACATCCCAGCGACTCCTCCTGCTGAATACTAACCATTACAACACATCGACTCCTCCTACTGATTACTAACCATTACATTACAGCGACTCCTCCTACTGAATACTAAACATTACATCACAGCGACTCCTCCTACTGAATACTAAACATTACATCACAGCAACTCCTCCTACCGAATACTAACCATTACATCCAAGCAACTCCTCGTACTGAATACTAAACATTACATCACAGCGACTCCTCCTACTGAATACTAAACATTACATCACAGCGACTCCTCCAACTGAATACTTACCATTACATCACAGCAACTCCTCCAACTGAATACTAACCATTACATCACAGCGCCTTCTCCAACTGAATACTAACCATTACATCACAACGACTCCTCCTACTGAATACTAACCATTACGTCACAGCGACTCCTCCTACTGAATACTAACCATTAAATCACAGCGACTCCTCCTACTGAATACTAACCATTACATCACAGCGACTCCTCCTACTGAATCCAAACCATTACATCTCAGCGACTCCTCCTACTGAATACTAAACATTACATCACAGCGACTCCTCCTACTGAATACTAACCATTACATCACAGCGACTCCTCCTACTGAATACTAAACATTACATCACAGCGACTCCTCCTACTGAATACTAAACATTACATCACAGCGACTCCTCCTACTGAATACTAACCATTACATCACAGCGACTCCTCCTACTGAATACTAACCATTACATCACAGCGACTCCTCCTACTGAATACTAAACATTACATCACATCGACTCCTCCTACTGAATACTAACCATTACATCACAGCGACTCCTCCTACTGAATACTAAACATTACATCACATCGACTCCTCCTACTGAATACTAACCATTACATCACATCGACTCCTCCTACTGAATACTAAACATTACATCACAGCGACTCCTCCTACTGAATACTAACCATTACATCACAGCGACTCCTCCTACTGATTACTAACCATTACATCACAGCGACTCCTCCTACTGAATACTAAACATTACATCACATCGACTCCTCCTACTGAATACTAACCATTACATCACATCGACTCCTCCTACTGAATACTAAACATTACATCACAGCGACTCCTCCTACTGAATACTAACCATTACATCACAGCGACTCCTCCTACTGAGTACTAACCATTACATCACAGCGACTCCTCCTTCTGAATACTAACCATTACATCAGAGCGACTCCTCCTATTGAATACTAACCATTACATCACAGCGACTCCTCCTACTGAATACATTTATTGATAGTCAGATGTATGTCTATAGTTTTTGCTCGTTCCCCGCGAGGGGAAACTGGCCTAGTACCCCTACTTTCTATACTACTCCTGATCTTTTCCAAAGCGTAGTTGGCTGGCGATTCCTCGGATGGTAGTGATCAGCTGCGTCACAGGAACTTTTGGATCTAAATCCATGCTGGTTGTCACAGAGGATGCTGTTTCTCAGAAAGTGGTTTATAATGTTGCTGTGGACAATATGTTCAAGTACCTTGCAAGTCACTGATGTAAGGGAGACTGGTCTATAATTTCCGGCTTAATGTTTGTCGCCTTTCTTGAATAAAGGTATGATATGCGCTTCTCTCAAGTCGTTTGGTACTTCGCCAGTGTTTAAAGATGTCTGAAAAATCGTTGAGAGAACTGGTGAGATTTCTTCAGCCGCTACTTTTAAAATAAATGTTGGCATTGAGTCTGGCCCAGCTGCCTTGCGAGGGTTAGGTCACGCAGAAGTTTGGATACGCCGTGTACTACAATCTTAATTTTCGGCATAGATGTATATGGGCTGAGACCTTTGTCTGGCATGCAGCTGGTGTCTTCTTGTGTGTAAACTGACTGAAACTGGTCATTTAGGATGTCTGCTTTCTTGGTACTATCACTCTGAAGAAAGCCTACTTTATTGATGAGTGGAGACACCCCCTCTGATTCCTGCTTCTTGCTCTTGATAAAGACCAGAAACGCTTCGGGTTCTTCTTCAAGTCTTCACTGACTACTTCTTGGAGGTATCATTTATCTGTTTGTCTAGTCATTTGTTGGACAGTCTTCTGGAGGTTTTTGTATTTCAGCCAGTCTTTGTCTTTTTTCGATTTCTTTGCTCTCCAGTGGGCCCTTTGTTTTCTCCGCATCAAGCGTCTCAGTTTGGTGTCAACCCAGGAGTGAGTCTGTCTGGTACTGGACATCTTTGATGGTACATACTTGACAACGGATGACGTGATGGCAGCCTAATAACAAAATTAATATGTCTGTGCTACAAATTATGTTTTATAAAGGGCCAAAGTCAGTTGAGCATCAATGATAAACACTGAGTTTACTCCCTACCAGAATGTGGATGGTTTTTATTTTATTGATCACTGATTGGTCAAATTATTTTGATGATGTCATGTGAAAGTTATGAATATAATATATTGTACACACAGGTTGGTCTTTAACGGGGTTGATGCACTATTTTCAATCAATGTTTACTTTAAAGGGCTTTGAAAAAGTTGAAAATTCAACAAGCCTTGATCAATAAAGGAGATATGACCTATTGAAAATTTGCAAAGAAACATAAATGGAGGCGGCCATTTTGGAACGATGACGTCATTGCGACTTTTAACCATATAATCAGGGCTTTAATTATCAGCCCAGATATAGTGCATATTGACACAATGTCTTTTAACGCAAAGAAAAGCAAGGCAAATGAAAAATAAACATATAATTTATACATTTTACAGCTGTATATTTATTGTTAAGCCATTTGCAGTTATTTTCTTTGCTTTAAAATGTATTTTGCCAATATGCCATATATGGTAAAAAGGCGCGATGACGTCATCGTTCAAAGATGGCCGCATCCATTTATGCTCTTTGAAACTTTTCAATAATTTTCAATAAGTCAAATTTCCTTTATTTTGTCATGGCATTTTGATCATTCTTTCTGTTTTTTTTCAAAATTTTCAGAGCCCTTTAAAATAAACATCGTTTGAAAAAAGTGCATCAATCGCTTTAAAAGTTCGAAGTGCCAAATCATTACTTGCGTTGTGGCTTTCTAGACTTTTGGTTTTTATATTCATATATACATGATCATCTATGTGTTATACTTATATTGCCTATTAATGCTGCCTTGTTTGTTAGAGAATATAACCTGGCAGGGATATCTTTATTTTCACTGTCCCGTTTTATTGCGATGACAATAGGGTAAGCTTGAGGTTTGGTGCACCCTAAGAACCTGGTTTAAACCCACAGCTGCCTTTTTGCCACTGGCCATTCCAAGGCGGTAGCCATATTGTCAACCCGTTTGTGTTTGTGATGTCACTTGCCTTGTTTCTTATTAATATTGTTCTTGTTTATTTTCATGCGTGTTTTTGGTTGACTGTGTTCTGTGAAAGCTACTTTTTCTGTTCAACTTTTGTCAACCCTTTTGTGTTTGTGTTGCCGTTTGCATTTATTATTGCTTTTGCCTTCTTGTTAGTCTGATTGCGTGTTTGTTTCTGTGTTTTGTGGTTGACTGTCCTCCTTGAATGCTTCTTTCCCTGTCCGATTTTTTTATATTTCTTTTTATACCTACTTTTATACTTTGGCATATCACTCTACCGATAAAACATCCAAATTGCACACCACCATTACGTTACCCACAGGGTTACAGCATAGAGCAATTTACAAAATCCCATAGCTGCCAGCTCTAAACAGCTTATATGAAATTTAAAGTAATAACCTAAATACATCAATAATGTTCACAGTAAGCGGTGTTTCGTTCGATTGTTTATCACTCAGTCAGAAACACCCCGCTTCATTAGTGGTGTCAGGCACGATGTTGTGTTAGGGTCATGAGACAAATGATCGCAGACTACTTTCTGAGACGTTGGCATAGTCACATAGAACTCTGACTGAGAGTAGTATAGTAAGTAGAGGTACCAGCGTTGTTTTCCCTCGCAACGGGTAAACAAGCAGTTATCAAGATGCCTCCAGCTGTCCTTAATGCAAAGATGAAGCTGTCTTTAATCAAAGATGCACACCCAGACACAGCTCGGGAAAACAAAGCAGATATCCCTACTTCCTATACTACTCACCAATCCAGTTTATCAATTTAACAGAAATAATATTTTGTCTTTAATCAGAGATCAGCAGAGCTCATGCCGTGGTGCGGTGTCCGTCGTCCGTCTGTCTGTCTGTCCGTCTGTCCGTCCGTAAACTTTTTTTGTAGCGACTACTCCTCTGAAACTACGTAATGGATTTTCATAAAACTTTAAAGAAATGTTGCCCATGAACTCTAGTTGATCCTAGCAAAAATTCATGTTGATGTAAAATCCAAGATGACCGCCAAATCTAAAAATAGATTTTCAAAATACAAGTTTGTAGCGACTACTTCTTGAAAACTATAAGTGATATTGATATGGGACCTTTTTTCTAAAATGATCAGTATGACATGATGTTGATCCTTGTCAAAAAATTATTTTGATTTGACGTTAAACATGGCCTCGAGCGGCCATCTTTGTTTACATAGAGTTATATAATGAAAACTTGTAGCGACTACTCCTCTGAAACTACTTGACGGATTTTCATGAAACTTCACAGAAATGTTGCTCTTGATGTCTAATTGATCCTAGCAAAATGTTAGGTCGGCCGGGAATTCAAGATGGCCACCACGGCTAAAAATACATGTTCAAAAAACAAGTTTTAGCGACTACTTCTTGAAAACTATAAGCGATATTGATATGCGTCTTTTCCTAAAATGATCAGTATGACATGATGTTGATCATTGTCGAAAATTATTTTGATTCGACGTTAACATGGCTGCCAGCGGCCATCTTTGTTTACATAGATTATTTAATGAAAACTTGTAGCGACTAATCCTCTGAAACTACTCGACAGATTTTCATGACAGTTCACACGAATGTTGGTCTTGATGTCTAATTGATCCTAGCAAAAGTTCAGGTCGGCCGGAAATTCAAGATGGCAGGCATGACTAAAATAGATTTCCAAAATACAAGTTTGTAGCGACTACTTCTTGAAAACTATAAGTGATATTGATATGGGACTTTTTTATAAAATGATCAGTATGACATGATGTTGATCTTTGTCGAAAATTATTTTGATTTGACATTAAACATGGCCTCGAGCGGCCATCTTTGTTTACATAGAGTTATATAATGAAAACTTGTAGCGACTACTCCTCTGAAACTACTTGACGAATTTTATGAAACTTCACAGGAATGCTGATATAGCTATCAAAAACCTATCAGTAGAGCTTCAACGTCATTGAACTCTTGTTAATTTAGTTGTAATGGAAATCGTACATCAACTATTTTGACAAGTCTAAAATACACATACCAACATAACAAGGGCGGTTTAAAATTAGTTTTTCTTTTATTTTGTTTATGGCAAATAAATGTTCATTAAACATTTTACAAGAAATAAATGAAGGTCATTTGCAGCATATTTTAAAGGACCTCCTCATCATGAATCAATTTGACATTAACTCTCTTTCTCAATGTTTCCATAGTCTTACAAAAACTGAATTGTTCATTAGTTTAAAAGAAATCCTTTTTAAAGACATTCTTACCAACTGTTCTTATAGCAGTGTTAAAATAAATGCATACGTTTAGCCACTCTGATTCATCAAACTGTAGTATTCTAGGTAGTTTTGTTACCTTTAACCCCTCTTATTATACAGTTTCTAGTTTCTGTAATGCACAACATATTTCAGTTTATCCTTTAGTGTTGTAACAATCTTACTTACTTTAATAAATCCTAAATTAAACTTTTCTTTTAAAGTCTTTTTTTTTATAATAAACTATTTTATTTCATCATTTGGTACATGACATGTTATTACAATTCAGTACATTATAAACATAGATGAAATAATTTATGTTTATGGTTAAGAGAAGTAGTATAGAAAGGGGGTGTATAGGCGCAGTTTTCCCTCGCGGGGAATGAGAAAAACTAATGAAATATGCCAGGGGGAACTCAGGCGTAACTCTCATTCGTACCACTAAGATCTAAATGTAAGTTACGCCTAATCAACACCTCAACATATTTCAACAGTTTTCTCAAGCAACCTCGCTCTGGAAAACTCCGCTGATACCCCTCATATCTATACTACGAATCAATCCGGTTTGTCATTTTAATAACATAACTCATTAGGCAAAGTCAGACGGAACCGGGCAGTAGTCTTCATCATCGCTCTGCATATCATTTTTTACTTGTATGCTAACGTATCTTGTCCGTTATCTAGTATGTACCGTTTATCATCATAAGCTGATAAACTTTTTTTATTTATTGCATAGCTGCTTATGTCATGCTTTTGTGATCTAATAACTTTCATCTCATGATG